>PVLD010006518.1:0-99848 GCA_004027595.1 Dinomys branickii | reverse complement strand
CTGAGTTCCCATTGTAGGATGTTTAATAGCATCCCTCATCTCTACTTACTAGATGCTGGCATATATCAAAAACAAACTATAATAAATCAAATAAAATGTTTTAGGTAGCACTGATTTTGAATTCCCAAACACTGTGTGTCACTGTCTTGAGAATCATAGTACAGATTCTCCACATTTAATGACCTACCTGTTTAATGACTGTTCAGACTTACAACTGAAGTGGGTTGTTTGGATTTACAGCTGGCTGCTCTGTTAGGACCCATCTTTTTCCTGTACAGTCCTGTACATCTTGTTTATAGGGCTTCAGTGTCCTTTTTTGTACAGTGCACCTTGTTTATACAGTTCTGTGGTTTTTTGCTGACTGTGCTGTATAGTACAGTAGTATAATTTTATGCTCCACTATTTGTTATAGAACTGCATATAAATTAAGCAAATAAAAGCAAAGTCATCAAGTTGGAGTCTTCTTTGACCATTTCTTTGCTCTGAATGTTGTCATGTGCATACTATGTGCAGTTCCTCATTTAGTGACCAATTCATTTAACGACCTGGTCATGGGAATGTAACTTGGTCATTAAATGGGGAATGTCTGTAATGGTTTATATGACTGTAGGGGTCTGGTAATTCTACCACAGTTTTAACCACTGAAAATGTCTCCAGACATTGCCCAGTGTTCCCTGGAGACAAAATCCCATCCAACCAAGAACCACAGTATAGTATAATGGGTGCCCAGATGGAAAAAGATCAGGCCATGTTGGGAGCTCACAGTGCCCCTCACCCAACTTCAGTGGGATAAGAACGCCTTCTAGAGGAAGTCATGTCTTAGAGGACATCTGCGGGGTGAGTAGCCCTCATATGAAAGTGTGGAGGAGGAAAGCTGAAGAAAGGAAGCATTCTAGGTAGGGGAGACAGCTAGGCCTGGAAACCAAAGGGAGGAAGCCCTGGGCCTAGCCACAGGCAGTAATTCTTGGGGGGGTTAGGGAACCACCCTTTTGAAGTAAACCTTATCCATCCTCAAGGGACAACCATTCACACCCAGCGTTTCATAGTAAATTGGTTAACACCCTGGTAGTTTCCACCAGATAAGGGATAATGTTGGTTTAGAGATACTTTGCCCTGTTGATCTCAGTGCAAAAAGGTATCTCACTGAATTTTCCACAGGAGTAGAAATGTGACTAAGTCAACTATCCCTTTTAGTTGAAATGTCTATTTTTTATTAAATCTAATTAGACCAGGATTTAAGAAACCTTTCTCCAACATTCCTTTTGCTGTTGGTTCCTTGGACAGCATTGCATCTTGGGATTCTTAATAATAATAACAGATGCCTAGTACTTACTGTGCTCTAGTAGCTACAGAGCTGCATAAGGGAACACAAAGGGCTGTGAAAAGTGGAGAAAAGGGAAATAATTGAGTCCGGTGCCTTAGCAGCCACTGCCACATACGGTATTTCGGAAAACCCTTCGGAGCTAGTGTTATCAGAGGACAGGTCTGATTTTGTCCAGTTACTAAGGGTAAAGGTGGGATTTTTCACCTACCAGTTTGTCAGATTTAGAAGCCCATGTTCCTTCTATTTCTGCATTCTGGAAGAACCATCTAGGCACAGTCCAGTTCCCATACCGTTAGGACAGGCTCATCAAGAATCTTCTCAAGCTATAAGGCAGATCTGGATTTGAGTGACCTCCAGGTCTAAAAGTGAGGCTTTTGTCTCCAGATGTTCTGGGGACTTTTTTTTTTTTTTTTTTTTTTGGATTGAGATGCACCTTTAAGGGGCCATCACTTTGTGGCCTCATTCTCAGTTTGAGATCACTTTACAAGCAGTAAGTTCCCTTCCTCCTCACAGTTGTCCTGCTGCTGACTCCCAAAACAATATGGAATGAAGCTGAGGGATCCTGGATCAGGATTAGAAGCTCTAGATTCTAGGTTCCACTGCCTTTCACTTCATAAGTGTGATTTTCATTTGCAAAATGATAAACAAACAATAAACCCTACCTGACTGTCTTACTGGTTGCCCTGAGTATGTATCACATGTTGGTTATATAAAGACAAGCTGGAAAGATACATAACTTGCCACTAGAAAGAGGCACTATGTCAGGAATAGGAGGGAAAAATTAGAAACATGTTTATTGAACAAAGGAATGAAAGTGACTCAAATAGTAAGTGAGTTCCAGAGAAGAACTTCCTGTCAGAGAATCTCATTTCTCTCACAGGCAACCATTTGAAGCCTATATGAAAAGGAAGTTTTCTGTCTTTAGATAATTTAACATTTTAGTTGTGGGTATTACGCTATCTGTAAAAGTGAGTATTATGCTAGGGGTGTAGCTCAGTGGTAGAGTGACTGCCTAGTATGCTCAGGTCCTGGGTTCAATCTCCAGCACTGCCTAAAGCAAGCTAGCAAACAAAATATCAAGAAGATTGTGATGATCTCACTGGTTGCTCCCTGCTGCTTGATAAAACTGAGGATCAGAAGTATTGATGGTTAGCGCAAGGCAGAGGTAAAACTAAGATGGTTTGACTTATCAATTAAAGATTGTTTAGATTGTGTGTGGCAGGGGAGGGAAACCCTAGTAATAGATTTAGATTTTCAAATAATCTTTGATAAGTCCCCCCATAAAGATCATATTCTATGTTGACAAGATTAGGACCTATGCGGAAGCTAGGCATCCATAGAGGGAAAAAAATGAGTCAGTGTGTTTTTTATATTTATTAATGAATCTTTTCATTCATCCAACCAATAGTTTCTGTAATCAGACTTACTTTAAAATGATTAGGAAGAGTATCCAATGAACTGTTGAAGGTAGTAAGGTGGAACTGCACTACGGAACTCCACAGGGCTGTGTGAATGGACAGGACCTAACAAAAGGGTTTCAAAATGAGCAATTCCGAGTAGAAGCATCAAGGTTTTTTAAAGTTTTAAAAAGTCTACAGTTTTCACAGAAAGAATGATTAGAGGAGGAAGAGCCAGTGGGAGGGGGCAGCAGATGTTCAACTATGTGCTAATGAGACTTTCCAGAGAGCTGGAGTAGTCAGAACGGAGGAAAGGTATTCATGTGAGTCATGTTCCAGAGTGTCATGGCTGCCTGGGCTGGGGGTTGAAGGAGATGGAAAGAAACCAAAGGTGACACCATGGTTCCTAACCCCAAAGAGTGGGTAGAGATAGTAGCAGTGGTAGAACAGAGGCAGCAGAGATGGCAACAGGTCAGTTTGGAGCATGCTGACTGGGCGGCGATGCAGAACGGTCCGGAGACGCTGCCATCCCAGCAGATACTCAGCCCTTCCTTGAGCAGGTGCATTTAGGAACCTTACAAGAGGATGACTTTTTTCATGTCATCAAGGACATTAAATTCTGTCTGAAGTACAGTAGGTGGAAACAAGATGAAATGGTGGACACTCACCATTCTTCATTTTTGTTTTTTGATGGTTCTGGGAGTTGAAGCCAGGGCCTTGGCACAGACCTGCGGAGTGCTGGGGTTATGGGCATGTATCACCATGCCTAGCTCATTCCTTTTTTCAAAAGAAAACCTTTTTATTGTGTACATCTTCAAGTAAATACAAAAACACAGTGGAAAGCGTATGAACCCCATATGTGTGTCTATCACATAGCTTCAATGTTCATCACCACTGCTGATCTTCCCAGGCATATTTCTCCTATTGGAGTAAACTCGATTTCATATCCCATTTCACACGTAAATACTTCATTGTATATTTTAACAGATAAAGCCATTTTCAAACATAACTACAATTTTATCATACTCAAATCAGCAATCACTCAAAATTATCATTTAATAACAACTCTATATTCAAACTTCCCTGATTGTCCCTCAAGTGGTCTTTAATAGTTGGGTTTTTGAACAGGGATTAAACAGTGTCTAAATACGGAATTTAACTGGTTTGTCTCTAGTGTCCTTTAATCTCTAGCAGCTCTCTCTTTTCATACAGTAGTGACCTTTTGAGGGTTGTAGTTGTTCTGCAGAACAATTCAACCTTTTTCAGAGCACCAAAAATTATTGGTTAAGATAGGCTTCTCTGTAGCACAATAGGGTACATTGTTTAGCGATCCTGGAGTTATTTTTCTTGTCTTCCTTCTGTCTTGGGAATCTCAGCTGTTATAGCTGATGCTTCTCAGGGTTTTGCAGAGGGAATTGGGTACCAGGCTATGCAGGGATGACAACAGTTTTCTTGACCAGCAGTGTGTTGAGAGAAGAGCACACATGACGCTGGGCCCGGCCATTGGGAAAAGTAGAAATGCCTTTGCTTGGCTCTAAGGAACTTAACAGGAAGTTGGAAGGAAGCAAGTTACATAAAATGAACAGACTAATACAAACAGCACAGGCATGGGGAAGTCAAGTAAAGCTACATTTGGCTCACACTCTAGGTTTGACGCTTAACAGCTGTGTGGCCCTGAACAAGTAACTTCACATTTCTGAACCGAACTCCTCATCTTTAAAGGGGTGGGGAACGGTAATGCTGGAGATCAGGAGGAGGTGGGAGGAGAAGAAAGGGCCTCTGGCATCAAGGCAACGGGACAGAGCCAAAAGGGTCACAGAGGGCGCCCCAATGGGGCGCGTGCCCCGTGGCTGTTCCGCTGAGAGCCCCATGGCTGCTCTGCTGTGGGCCCCCGCTCAGGGCGCCTCATGAACTGGACCTGCCCCCACCCATAGCACGATGACAGGGTGGAGCCGGGCGGTCTGCTGTGAGCATATGTGCTTTCCCACCTCCAACCATGGCAGTTTGTATACACCCATGTATGTTGTAGTATAGTCTGAGGCAGCTATATCTCTTCCCAAGGCGAGAGTCCAAGGATATAGATAAACCCAGGAGTACAGTTATTATCACAGGGAAGAAGACTGATTGAGTGGTAGGGCAACAGAGATGAAGGAGGAGAAAAATTGAATGATCAAATGGGCCATCATCTGTGTAACTGAGTAACAGAGGTGAAGGTAACATTATGTAGGACAGCATCCAGAGCTAATTCCCTTCTATGTTCTCTATAATTCTGTATTTCCTCAATTGTTTTTGTATTAACAGAAGTGAAGATAACTTTATATTATACAGCATCCAGTGCAAATTCCCTGTCTTCTCTATAATTTGGTATTTCCTTTAATGTTTTTGTGTTAACTAATGTGAAGATAACTATGTAATACAACATCCAGTGCTAATTCCCTACTATATTCTGTATAACTTTGTATTTTCTGTATTGTTCATGGCTTTTCTGGTTAAATAAATAAATAAATAAATAAATAAAAGAGGGTGAGAAAACTCTATTTTAGGATTATCTGAAAAATGGGCAGCATGGCCCTGAAGTTGGATATTTGGTTGTTTTACCCTGTGCCAGTCCAGGGCTCAGGAATTTGTATATGTTACCTTGTTTTAGGGCTTTCAGCAGCCTTCTTTTACAGATCTCAGAATTGAGGCTTAGAAAAACAAATTTGCATACATCTCCCAACACAGTGTATTAGGATTTGAATCCAGGCAGATTTGGATTGTTAGGAAGTGTTACTTTTTTCCAAATAGGTTAGTAGGACTCAGTATCCTTACATGTAAGGATGTTGCTTGTGTCTTATAAATTTTATCTATATTATGGAATTATGATAAAAGCTAAATAAGGTAAAATATATTCAGAAGATGGCAAATGTTCAAAACTATTTGTTTTCATAGTTGTTATAAAATAATAAATTATACCAGTGTCCAGATATTTTGTGAAACAGTGAATTGTGCAAAGCAGCCATAAATATTAAAAAGAATATGGACAGTGTTAACATGCCTTGAAACCTTTCTGGTGAGTGAGAGAGTGGAAAAGATCTGGTAGGTTTTGGGCCATCACAGGAGCTAAAATCCTTCCACCAAGGTATAATCCTCCTAATTGTCCTGTGAGTGGTTAAACGGTCAAGGAGAAAAGAAAATGTATCTGTTTAAGAAGACTGGGTAGGAAATTATGAAAAGAGGCCCTGATTAAGAGCTGAGTCCTCTGGGTAAGTCTTAGCACAACCCTTGTCCTGTTTTGTGGTCCCAGAAATTTGATGAACTTTCCTGTTTCTCATCCTTTCTTTCCAGGTAAAATGGAAATCTTGAAAGACTTAATATCTTAGGGTTGTTGGGAGGATTGTATGAGATGTAAGACCCAAGGCAGAACCAAGAGAAGTCAAGACCTGGAGTGATTCCATTCCCATCTCCAGGAGGCCCTCCCTGTGTTTTTTGTGTTTGCTCTTGCCACATCTTCTCACTCCATCAAGAGCAGTTAGAACTCCCTGAAGGGTAACAGAAGCAGGCCAGGGTGCTAAAGCAACTGTGTGAGGAAGCTTGCAAGGGCTTACTCCTTCCTACAAAAGCAGGACCCTGGATAAGAAAAGGTGAGAATCAACAGGAAAAGCCTTGGATGCATTCATAGGATCCTGAATGACTGTAGGATTCTTCCCTTCTCTTGGTGTTCAGGTGCTCCACAGGTCGGAGAAATGTTCAAGACCACTAATACTTTATATGAGTTCATTGTGTCTGCTCTTCCCCCACCCTGTACACAGACTACTACATAAGATAGAAGCACACAGGGATGCTTTGTAACAAGATAAGCGTGCAATACCAGTGTGGAGAGCACACAAGGTGCTGCAGGTAACCCATGGGAAGTTCCCTGCCCAGAATTGGAGGCTTAGATGGAACTTTACCAGAGAACGCATCTAAAGACTGAGTGTAAGCTAGCTATCGTTACCAGGAAGAGGGGGAAACATTTGCAAAAAGCCTAGAAGTGAAAGAGGAATGAGTTCCAGGAGGATTTGGGACCCCTGTGAGGAACAAGTGACTGGGGCCTCTCTGCAGCAGGCCCTCGGAACTCTCCATAGAGGAGATACAGTCACTATCTGTGAGAAGCCTGGAAAACCCAGCCCTGGCTAGGGAAGAAATTGGGTGGTTGCTGGTGGGGTTGAAGAAGAGCTTCCTGGGCGTCTCTTATCTGCTCACCCACCTGTGAGCAGCATGTGGCTCGCCTCTCTGCTGCCAGCTTTCTCCTGAATGAAATGAGGACTCCGCACATCCTTTTTGTCCCTCAGTTCTTAGGCACTCAGAAATTATTTTTAAAGTTGAAAGGAAAAAAAAAAAGTAACTACTGAAAACAGATTTCAGTCCTTATTAGGTCACAGAATGGGAACAGAGACAGAACCTGGTATTGAGAAAGAGTTCAAAGAAACATTTGAGAAGAGACATCTTTGATACTGAGTGGATAAAGACATTAAGGCAATTCTAGCTGATACTGGGTTAGAGTTACCAGCAAACAAGAAATGAATCATAGGAGAAATGGGCAGCTGAAAACAAGAGACTGAGGCCTCTGCTGGGAGGGGCGAGTTATTTGGAGATGTGGTCTCCAGTGCCAATTTTAGAAGGTGTGTGCCAGGGCGCTGCGAGGCAGACAGGTGTCAGAGTCAGACCACTTCAGAGCTGCAGGTAGAGGTGGTAGAGTAGGAGAGGATGCTGCTTCCTGCTCTGCAGGGAGGCCCTGACGGGGTCTGACTCTCAAGATCGCAAGGCTCTCTGTGGAATTAATTGAAAATCCCAGCCCACTTAGAGAACTGGCATCTTTTCTGTGATGGTGGCATGAGATAGATATCTGAGTGGGACACATACTCAGAGTTGCCTGAGGACCTCTGAGGCCAGAAATCACGATGATTTGGGAAGGCGCGTGAGTGGGGTTGCGGATGTCCAGTGACGGGAATCCAAGAACAGAGAGGAGGGAAGGTCTGCTCTCCTGTGGCATTCTAACCTGTACCAGATGCACGGGGCCGGGCTGTGTCACTGGTGTCACAGCAGCAGCAATAAGCGTTTACTGTCGCCGCATGTTAGGTCGGGCCCGTTAGCTACATGACTTCTAAACTTCACAACAACCCATCTAGGGATTTTTAATCCCGACCTTACCTCATATTCTAATGAGTCAAGGAGGTTGATTCTCAAAATTAGTAAATTGCAGAGATGAGGGTTAATACCCAAGATCATCTCATTCTGTTTTACAAGACACAATACAAACTTTATTTTCCAGTCCCAAGTAGTTGTGCCACCTTGCCATGCTCACAGTACTGTACATACACACTTGATCTTAGCCAAAAGGCCGAGAAGCGATAGTAGTGTACATGCATAAGCATCGAGTATTATTGTTTTTAAAATTTAATTTTAAAAAATTTTAAAGTGATGTGTTCATATCCCTTTAGTCTGCATTTCTTTGATAACTAATGAAGACAAATATGTTTGTTGTTGACCCTCCTAGGTGAATTGTCTTCTGGTTTCTTGCCGATTGCTACCGTTATGGCACAAATGAAAACAGTGCAGTCCAGCACACTTATGTGACCTATCCAAAGTGACACAGCTAGTGTTACCCCCTCCCCATGAATCCTCTCAAGTCTTCACCCTTTGACTGCATGTCCAGCTCTTCCGCCACAACCGCCATTCAAGGGGAAGAAGGAACAGGAAAGGCAGATCTTTGACTAGAGTATCCTGACATTACTTAGAATCTCCTCTGATGACCAATATGCACCCACTCAGACATACTTTAAAATAACTGATTTGTTTTGAAGGGTTTTTTTAAAGCAAAGAAGAAAAACAGTGGCGGAGGCAAGATGATGGCACGTTTTAAAAGAATTCTCATGAGCGATTTTAAAAGCCAGTGTAAACTGCCCCTCACAATCCACAGATGAATACACCTATAGTCTCACTGGAGCACTTGGGAACAATGGCAGCTGTCACTGTGAAGGCTAATGTTTAATGGATATAGATTGTCAGGATCATACTAAGTTCTCGGGTATTCACATTTATTCCTTATGACTACTTGATAAGACAGGTTATTGTTGCTATCACTTTAAAAAAAAAGAACAGGACAACTGAGCCTTAGAGAGTTGAAGAGAGGTTAAGATACTTTTCCAGGGCTACAAGATAGTGAAGAGAAATCTGGGGTGACCCTGAGCCCTGAGTCTGGTGTTGTTGTCTTAAACTCTAATGCTCCAGACACCCTAAGGATGTGTCTGTGGCCGGGGATGAGGCTTCAGCTCCTTAGCTGGCCTGAGAATGAGCAAACAAATCATCCCTGTGACTTTGAATAATAGGTTTTGAACCAGAAAAAGGCACAGAAAAGACCACTGTCAAGATCCTTGAGATTAAGAGCACCAGTTTTCTGCTCCAGTAACTGAAGCTCAAGAAATTTGCTGCAGGTAACACCTCTAAATCTTGTGGCTGAAATGACCCAAACTTAAGCATTTTGCCCTCTCCTGGGATCTGATGCTTTCCTTTCAGTATGCATGTACATCACACGTGCACGCACGCACACACACAGACACACACACAGACACACACACAGACACACACACACAGACACACACAGACACACACACACACACACACACACACACACACACACACACACTACAACTCACCAAAAAGCCAAGAGTGAAATGGGTTCTAACTCAAGCAAACGGTTGAAATTACAGGCTCCAAGGCTGGTGGGCACCATGCCAAGCCATTCTAATTCTCTGTCTACCAACAAATTTCTGTCTTCTTTTTCAAGAGAAGAGTCATTTTGATTTCAGCAATCCTTGCAGGAGGTTTCTAGGTATAGATTCCTTTTGGTCCTGCTAAGTACAGATGAGGAATAGCTGATCCTTGTCTTGTCTAATGTGTGGTTCTCTGTGGTACTTTTATGAGCTAAGTAGGATGAGTAGCAAGGAAGTGTTGTTTAAGAGAACTAATGTGCAACTGTGCTCAGCTGCCATGTGTTGCCTGTAGCAACTGGGATTTATTTTATAAACACATATATAGTGCATATTTTACAGAAGGCACTGCTTAAAACACCGTGTAAATAGTAACATCCATATCACAACCCTGTGAGGGAAAGTTGAGGCAGGAAGGAGCTAAGTGACTTCCCTGCAGCCACATAACTAGTGAGTGCAAAGTAGGACCAGGGCTCCGGTAGCCTGGCCTTGGTGTGCCTTGCTCGTGATGGATATAAAGTTGCTATTTCTCCTAACAGTTAGTAGACTATCTTCATGCTGGGCTTTTCTCACACAGAGAATAACCCTTAAGTTCATGTACTTCATGACCTTGGAGGAGGAAAGAACCCAAGTACAGCAAGCAGTGGGAAATGAGTCAGAGCCTGTTTATGTTGGCGATTTATTTCTGTGAGACTGATTTGTCAAATGAATGAAAAAATAAAACATGGCTTCTCTTTGCGACTTTGGTAGCCCATGATTTATTTCTTTCTCCCAAACTGTCTAAATACATACAGATTCAGATGTTGTGGTTTATAATTGGCCTTAGGTACTCAATCTGTGTCTGAGACACAGGACGCCGCTACATGTTACTCTTGTACATTGGACCTCTATGCCAAAAATAAGGGCCCAGTCAATGTTCAGTGTTCAGATTCCTTATAGATTTTACTAGGCAAGTGTGGCTTATACTTTCAAACAGCTGCACGTGTGGAACAATATTATTTGAATGACCTACTTTCAGACCTTGACATATACATTTGGCTTAAAATTCAACATTCAGCCTCTCAAAAGGGAAATTAATGTAAATAACCTCTTCACACATTACCCTGCACATTGGAATCTTACATATTTGACACCATATATAACATAGTGGTCATGGAAAAGGCAGTGCCTCTCATTGGCCTATGTCGATGACAAGAAAAGTACAGAATGTAACAACCAATGTGGGCTCATTTGGTTAGGGGCTGCTGAGGCTCACGGAGCCCCTTCTCAGGGTTTCTCTGGTCAGTGGTGCTGAGCATAGCACTAGGTAGAGCCAGGCCTCCTGACTCTGGGCCAACTGAGTTGGGCAAAGCTTGGATGAACTCTGAAAAGGTAGTGGTCAGGGGTTCCCTAGGTCACCAGAACTCCCCATCCGCCCCCTCCATTCTCAGCCACCAGCTAGACATATCCGTGGTGTGTTACCTCAGGTTTTAGACATCTCTTCCAGGCTTCAGACCTAGATTCCTTCTGTGTCAGGCTCACATTACCATGCACCTAAACATTGCATGACTCCCAGTCCCAAGGCACACCCACAAAACACATGCGCGGCATGTATCTTCGTGCTTTAAAAGCCAATCTTGATTGTCTTGGTCCTTCTGTAAACTACTGTCGTTGTTCATTTCATTCATTGATGTATCCCAACCACTTACTGTGGTCTCTGGCACACAGAAAGTGCTCAGTAAACACCTATTGAGTAAATGAAAGGCCTGTTTTGTCCTACTGCATTTAATTCTCCCTCCTGTCTGATTTTCGATGCCATTTTTTATCCAGTACAAATCTTTTCCTCTTCTTTCTACTTTGCCCTTTGTATCCTCTGATCATTCAAAAAAGATCACTTTCTTTTAGGCTAAGAATTTATGAGTGCTTATGTCAGACCTTTTTAAAACTGCTCTACAAATATTAAATCATTTAATCATTCAAATGAGGAAACTGGGTTCCAGAGATATAAGTTACCTCTCTAAGGTTGCATTTCTAGGATGGGGAACCGGGGATTCAGACTCATGTAATATAACTACACAGCCCATAGCTAGCTCTTTTATTCATTTATTTGTGGGTAGCAACCTCAACAATCTAGAAGTGAATTAAATAAGTAGTGACAATTCACCACTCACAGAAGAGAAATTAGATGTGTGTCATTCCAGATGATTTTCTTGTATTTAATACACGATTTTAAAATTAAAATTACATATGTAAAAATTTGTCTTTTTTACTTATGCTTTTGAGATCTGTTCAGCCCAGCCCCCAGCACACATATGCATGCGCATATACCACTTGGAGCTGTATATACATTATTGTCCCTGGTAAGAATAGACTAAACAGATTAGAAATGTTCTGCCTGGAAAGAAGGAGGAAAATGTGAACAAAGTTTCTAAAGTCCTAAGTAGCCCTGAACACTACTCCTTGAAGTTAGAGCGGAATGAGTTTAGGACAAGAAAAAGGGTGTAAGTGGTACTTCCAAATAGTGACTTTGGTGCCAAAAGTACAGCACAGATGGAAAATACAAATAGTTTTTTTTAAAAAAAGATTTTAGAAAAGTGCACGGTAATGGATTATCACTGGGTCACTGAGTGAAGTTAGAACATTTGGGATCCTTAGCTGTTTGTGTTGATGTCATGGGCTCAACCCCTCTTACAGCCCTAGGGCCCCTTGAAGGAGTTTGACCCTGAGGGGAAGGGAAGGGCATTCTGAGTTTCCTCTCTGTGAACCACAATCTTTTTACTGATTCCTGGTAAGTTCTTTGGCTTTCACGTGAAAGTTCCCTTGGGAAAAAGAGTTCTGTTTTAAAATTTAAAAATTGCTTAAGTCTACAAACTGTTGTATTAGTTGTTTGACTCTGCTATTGGAGACAAGCCCTGAGCTGGATCAACTGCGGGTGTATCACACTGTGGTAACTTTTCCTTGTAGATCAAAGTTCACCATTGCTTCTCTCTCTTCTGTAGTACATGGGAAGGAGCTGGTAGGAGAAGGCAAGTGGGGGGGTAGGAAGGAGAACTGCTCCTTGTCATGGGCAGGACTCCTGGCCCCCACCCACCCAGGGAAGATCTGAGTTCACCTCCAATGTGGTAACTGAAAGTGACTTACCCACTTGGTACCCCCAAAGGGAGAATCAGAGAGTCCAGCAGTCTGGCCTCAGCCTTCACTCAGGTTCATCTTTCCTCTGTGCTGTCACTGCACTACTTATTCAGCCCCAGATCTTGCGTGTTCTTTCCTTTGGGCTCCAAGTCAGAAGATAGTGGTCGAAGCCTCTGCTTAGCCCTTTGCAGCTGTAAGATTCTTTAGCACTCTGAACCTGTCTCTAAGCCCCTGTCTGGGCTGTCTGGAGGCCTGGCTGAGATAATGCAAATAAAACATCTCAGAGTGCCTGCAGTGAGGTAAACCCGCAATAAGTCACGGTATCAGTGTCAGAATTGCTGCTGATGTTAGGTGGTTTTTATGCTGTCTCTTCATCATTGCTAATATCCTGTTTCTATCCATGTGACTTGGAACAGACTTTTGATTCCTGTTCTGATGCTTGCTTTTGAGCCAGTAATTCCCCACTCAGACATCTGCCTGCTTCTTTCCAGTTCCTCTGCTCACTTATCAGGAGTTTTGTTTTTGACCACACCTGGGCTGACACTGCAGAGCACAGAGCATAACACATAAAATACATAGTAACAGCCCTCTTGGTATGTTATGGCATTTAGAGAAGTGCTTCTTCAAGAGCATTACACAATTGTTTCATATTTGATAGTCTACCTTTTCTGCATTTGAAATTTAAACATGTCAGTTACTTGCCCAAACCTGTGGGCTTGCCAGGGGCATAGACAAGCAGAAACCCTGGTCCTCTGATTCCTAATTTTTTTTAACCATCTTTTGAGTTTACTCCAAGATACATTGTTTTTCACTGAATGATATAAACTTGTAGGTATCCCCATGAATCCAGGGGCAGGAAGAAAGTAAGAGTTTAACTTCAGCTTCTTTGTAGCATAATCAGCTGCTAAATTATAGGGAAGCTCTTGGTGTTAATACAATTTTTTGACCTGTTAATAGTGTTATGGATTTATCCCAGCAAACAACTATTAAGATGTTTATAAAATTTATTGTGTTCCTAAAGATAAAAATAAATACCTAAGATAAAGAAAAAATATAAACAAAAAGTAAAATAGCTAAATAGCTTGATATGCTTGAAAGAAAGATGTTTTAAACAAAATAATTTTGCCTCCATAACCACCAAATCCTGCCATCTTAAGGATATTTTAATGTTGTCTCACTGTGCCAAAAATCACAAGACCTTTCATTCCTGTTCTCATGATCCACTGTAATGCTTTATTCAGAAAGTTCTGGGATGGATTTTCTTCTCCCTTCCTGTCTCCTTTGATGTTTCGCAAATGGGGTCTCTTGAAATTTTAGGCTCCACATATGTTTTTAGATTAGAACAGAACTCAGTTTAGGGGAACATTTCACAAGGACTTTAGTGTTAGAATCCTTTGACAAATCATGTTAGCCTTTCAAAATTGTATCAGGAATATGCATCTTTTCTAAGAGTCATCAAGGAAATAACTACACATACAGAAACAGTATATATATATATATATAGTTATATATTGTTATATATTGTTATATATATATATATTTACAATTTTTGCCATAATGAAAAACCTGGAAACAAATTTACATTCATATGAGAATGGTTCATTGCACTTTGGTTTGATCATGGAGAGGAATCTCAGGTAGTGATTAAAGTGAGGTCTGAAGCACTTTTAGTAATATCAAAAAAGCTTGGTTAACACATTATGTACAAAAACCATAGTATAAATTATATATAATATGACCACAACTATGTAGAAATACACTGATAAAAGCATCACCTGTAACATTTTGTTTTTACTTTCTAATTTTTCTATAAAGAATATGAATTTTGATAATTGGAGGGGAAAATGATTTTCTACTTAAAACAAGCATCACCCTCGCTGCCTGTCAGTTTTCAGTTGGATTTGGTTTGTAGGGCTATAGAAGTTTCTTGAGATTTCTCTAGAACAGTGTTTCTCAACACTACAATATGTTTAGCAGGATCATTAGCCTGTACCCATGAGATGATGGCAACTTGTCCTCAGTTGTGACAAACAAAAATATCTCTGTACGTTACCAAATGTGTCTGCTGGTGAAGCAAAAACCACTGCTTAAGAGCCAATATTCTAGAACTATGTTTTGATATTTTCCCAAATGCCCAGGACCAGCACCAGATAGCAGGGGTTGTTCAGTGTGCACAGTAATAGAAAATGAGAAGACTTAGGAATTTATTCATTGTTAATGAAAGATTTGCCAGAGAGATGCTTGGTATAAGAAAAGTGTGGCAGTATGAAACCATAACCATTTCTACTGCAGAATGGGATGCCAACGGAGGAATTTAGGCAGAAGTGGAGTTAGGAAGAGATCTGGCAAAAGTAAGACTCGTAAGGACTGAGATACCAGCAGCTTTGGTCATAGAAGGAGGGAGAAGCTGAATTCCCAGCCTGAAATGAGACTGAAAGCAGAAATGCAGTTGACTAGACATTGTGGAGCCTGCACAGAGAACTAAAGCTCCTTAAATTCCTCCTGACAGGGAACAGGATTGTCCTCAGAGCCTATAGCAGCTCTCAGCTTGCTGGGGGGAAAAGACAGGGCCTCAGATGAGGAGGTGGGACAGTGGGTGGCTAGAGAGCCTCCTCAAGGCTGTGACGGGCTTTGGGTAGAGACTAAGACATTTATACTTCATTCTAGCAGGGAGGAGAGGAGCAGAATCTTGCACACAGGAAAAATCTTGAGCAGTAGATCAAAGAAACACTTTTTCAATTTTGATGAGTAGCACTCAATTGTTTTTCAGAATGAGAGTATAATGATCAGTGAATGAAACATAATTTTGGCATTTTACAGTTCTTGAATAATATTTGTTTTATTTTAAATGTTTATAGAGGTTTACAGCTGTGGTAGTTTTGCTTTCATGACCTGTTGTTGATCATATCTCAGATTTATATGAGGCCTATTCAAGAACACAATCCCTAATCATAAAATTTCTCCTATGGGAAAATATACCTTACTTTATGACAATGTACTTTATGACCTGTTTTCCAGAAATGACGTATAACAAAAAGTAAAGTTACGTGGTGGATTTTTTTTTAAGTTTGTGAATTTTCATGCTCTTGACCCCCTTTGCGGCTAATTTATTTTTCATCCTCTGCTAAAAAAAATACATTAAATAAAGCTTAAGTGTTCTTTTTTGAAAATACGTGAAAAACAAGAAAATGAATCTGGAATTAGGTAATAGTTTAGATTGAGCTGTATATATACTATATATACATGCATAATTTCATGAAATAAATGTATTCAATTCAGTTTGGTTTAATGATATAAAATTTCCACTTTTATAGTCAAAACCAGTCAAATATCAGAAATTTCACGTGGTAAAAGTCTAATAGTAATGTTGGCTGTAAAAAAAATTCTTGTGAAGTGAATATTCTGTTTTTTATTGCTTTCTTAAAAATTGAGAGATTCATTTCCCTGAAGATAGAGTTGAAAACTTTGGCTGAGTATCATGCTGGGCATGGCTGGAATTCAACAAATTATTATTGCTTAGAATTCTTGTTTCCATTGGAACAAGAGTTCTCAACCCTGGCTGCTCACAGAATCCCTTGGGGAACTTTGCAAAGACGCTGAACCACAGTACTGGTAAATCTGTACTCTGAGGGTGGTTTGCAAGTGGGTCAGGGCTCAGGCCTTGGTGGTTCTTGTTACTAAGGTGTAGCCAGGTTTGGTAACTACCACATGAGGATTTCACTTTGAGGAATTTCAACAAAGCTCCTCTGTGACTTGGAAAACCAGAAATATATCATCTCAGCGCCTAACTTGTTCCTCTGTCTTACTTTGCACAAACGAGGTCCAGAAATGAAATCTGAAAAGCAAGTTTAACTTCACTGAACTCCTGTTTTGGTTTTCATTTGACAGAACATTTAGGGGGGACCTGGTATGTGCTTGATCCTGTGACTGGTTATTTTAGGGAAATCATGACAAGTCTAAGAAGTGTTTGATTCCTTTTAAATTCCAGATTATTATGTGAAATGCTCTAGAGTGGGGAAATCTATAGAGATAAATAGTAGATTTGTGGCTGCTTAGGTCCTGAAGTTTGGGGAAAATGGGAACTAACTGCTAATGGATATGGGGCTTCTTCGGGGTAACAAAAAGTTCTGAAATTGATTGTGGTAATCATTATACAACTCTTAATATATTAAAAATATTGACTTGTACACTTTAAGTGGGTGAATTGCATGGAATGTGAATGGTATCTCAACAAAACTGCTATTTAAAGACAAAAGCCATGGAATTCTGAATGGTGCATAAGTGAAATAGGAACAACAGAGAAGAAACACAGTTCAGTGCACTCACTCTTTTAAAAATTGACAGATCTTGGGACAATAACTGAGAACAAAATAAAGCATACTTGTAGGCATGTTATTGTCACCTGTGTTCACCACATAGCACCTGCATGTTCAGAGGAGTAGACAAGGCAGCAGCTTCCCATCGATCAGCTCCTTTAGCCATCTCACAATTGAAGCTCACGCACCCAAAGGGAACTGCCCCCCAAGTAATAAAGAGGAAAGGATTCAGATAGGTGTGTTGTAATGAGGGCAGTCAAGGTGCCAGTGGGCGGGGAAGCTTGCATGTGCCAAGGGGATGGGTGGGAAATAGCAGTGGATTCAGTTCAAATGGAGGATGAAGCTAGCAGAATGGACAGGAAGAGGTTACTGGGCTCTCCTGACCATACTGAGGTATAAAAATGCAGCACTGAAGATAATTGAACCAAAGGAAGGCTTTAAAATTTCACATTCGGTTTTCTAAGTGCACCAATATATGCCAGTCTGAATGGGCATTTCTGTGGGTATGCTGTGGTGTCCTGGCTGGTACATGTATCGCCATACCACAGACCATCCCACCTGGTCCCATAACCTGACCACTGGGAAGTGGCCACCAAGAAGAAATCACCACCACCTAAGAAACTGGGAAGCTTCCTCTGTTCCTGAAGACCCTAAATTCCTGGCAGTGATAGTAAAGTCCCAGCCTGAGAGAAAGTCCAAGCTCAGAATGGTCAGAGCTTTGGGCATCAAATCTTCTGAACTAAAAGGTAAAAGTAAAGACGTGTTTTACTCTGACCTCTTTGCTCTTCCCAAAGTAGGAGGAAATTGGGTTTCCTGGCTATTTCAGTGGGACAGATGAGGACAGATAGTATTATGCCGGAACAGAGGAGGAAGGAGGGAGAGCAGAGCCGGTGTCCATCCAGCATCTCAGGTTGACCTTCTACTTTAAAATCCAGATTCCAGGGCTGGGGATATAGCTCAGTGGAATCAGTGCCTGCCTGGCAAGTGCAAGGTCCTGAGTTCGATCCCCAGTACCGCAAAAATAAATAAATAAATAAATAAAATCCAAATTCCACCCGTCAGAGCCAGCAACTCCTTATCCCCACAAAGATATTCCCTTCAGCTTTCCCACCTTAGCTTCATCCTTGTCAGGGATTAGTTTATTCAAGATTTTTCCATAATCTCTTCTTTCTGACTTTCTGTCGTGCTTGGGTTTTTGTTCAGATCTCATAGCACTTGTAGGTAGCTTTGCTTTAGCATTATAATCTCCACACTTCTCAAATAGCCAAGAGTTCACAGTATAGCTGCTCTTTCCTAATTTTTTGTTCCTTGGACCTCACAATTGGTCAGTCTTAGTACACCTTGTCTCATTTTCTTGCCCTTGCATGACTGTAGGTAACCTGTGAAGTCAATCTGTTCCCAATGCCTTGTCTCCTGAACTCCTGGACACTAACTGCCTGGACCTCCATCTTCTCAGCTGTTACCTCCTTCCTTGTCCTGTTAGTTAACTTACCCTCTTACCTGCCCTGCCCCCCTGCCACCCCTAGTTACATGAGAGACTCCGGATGAAGAGGGGTAAGTCATTGTTTAATCAATCAGTGAGCACTTCCCAGGCCATCGATGAAGGGTGTTAATGGTGCTGATGTCCAAAACCAGGGTGAGCAGCAGGGGTCTCCAGAGCATGACCATTTCCTCACAAAATCCACATCCCTCCCTATACTCCCACTACATACACTTAACTGCTTATAACCTAGGTCACATTTACCCTCTTATTTGCTATATGTATAGCGCTTGACTTTTCTTATTTTTTATTGTTTCTCAATAACTATAACTGTCTAGCTTTGTGTTAGAAATTGGTCTCTGATTGATTTTGGAAGTCAAGAAAGGAACCACAACATTGATAGGCAAAGGTCACCTTTTCCAGTGTTCTTAGAAATGTGTGCAGGGTGAAACGCAGAAAAGCTGATGATGAAACCTATTGAATGAACCAATGGAACCCTAAGTTCAGCCAGCCAGGAACAGCCATGCCCTCATTTCTAACACAGATTATGTTCCACTTTTAAAAGAACTTGCAATTGCCTCCCCAGGGCTGTAAGCTGAAGAATTGGAAAGGACTAATTTGGAGGGAGAGTATCAAAAGGAAAGAAAGACAGTTCTTGATAGCATCTCTACATCCTTGGCTCTCAGAGCCCGTTTTCCAGCTGCTCCTTTTCCATTCTCAGGGCCTCTGCTTCCCATTTTGTAGCACATCATTGTCATTCCTGGGCCACTAAACAGAAGTTGAAATATGTTCACCCCTGTATGTTAACTTTCCCCTCCAATCATGAGTGCAACAAACAGAACTCTCTTTTTCCTTCATTCTCGTGAAGTGGCCAAGCAAGGTTGCAGTTCTTTTGGTGAGGACAGAAAATTTGGGGGAAAGGTGTAGGATGAGCATGCCAGTGAAAATGAAGGAAGTCTGATGTTTGAGCCATGCATATTTCAGTCCTTCTGCTCAACTAGCCTTGTTCCTGAAAAGGTACCCACTGATACCCAAAGCTGATGCAGAAATAACTGAGATTTAAACAGATATGGCCCCATCAAAAGGGTCCCATCAACCTAGTGCCATAGTCATGTCTTCCTTGGCTTCTATCTCCTTTACTGAGAGCAAGACCTAAACCTTGGCTGTGTTGACTTTGCCCTCTGTCTTTGACATAATGGGAAAAGCTCAATAAATATAAATGCCACTGGCCAGCTAAAATCCATTTAAAAAACCTTTCAAGAGTTCTAACTGTATACAACACAGTCCATTATCCCAGCCTTAACAAATATTCAGTAAAGTTGACTGCACACAACTTCCTTATGTGGGTAGTTTGAAAAAAACTCAAGAAAGAGTGCTATATTCACTTGAGTTACAGAAAAGGCACCAGCTCAAGAATAAATATCATATACTGTGAATCCCTGGATCATGGGGGGTTTAATCAGTCAGAGAAAAACAGATATAACAGAAGATATATAAATGTATAAGAAATGACAAGATTGGCTTACAATGGTCAGCCACGGAGTTGGGTGAGCAAGTGTGCAGAGGGTGTCTGCACCCTGGAAGGTGAAAGATTCAGTCCAAGGCATGGCATTCACTGCAGTGTTCCATGCAAGTCCTTGTCAGGAGGCTGATGGGTCTGCGACAGAAGGCCGGCAAGTCTATACTGGAAGGCTGAAGGATCCAAGGTGGAAGCTAAAGAGTCTGCACTAGAAGCCAGGAGCTGATGCCCAAGCTGAAGGTGAAGACTGGCGCTCCTTTGAAGACTGAAAGCCCATCTGTCCTTCCTCACTTCCTTTTCATACCATCTGGGAGATGAGCTACCCTAGAGTGGCTCCTCTATACGCTAGAGCATGAAATTGCTGAACCAGTTTAGTTAAGCTTCTAAACTTCTCAAGTTGACACAATCAATCAGTATAATACGAAGGGTATAAAGAAGAAAACGTCCAGGGAACACCCTCAAGTGGTTGATCCTAGTGGGTTAATGATAGCTAAAGTGAGTGTACACACTGGTTTTGATACTGCCTTTAATTATATGTAGTCACATCTGCATTAGGCCCTTTCTAAGCACTTAGAAAATATGGTCTGCATGCAATTATTTAGCACTCCTACAAAACGAAGGACAATAACATTTTAACTTTTTGAAAGAAATCCAAGAAAACCTGGAGACAGGGAATGCTCTTAAGTCTACTTTTTACATAGCAGAGCTTCATAGCATTATTCTATATATAACCTTTTCACCAAAACGTTGCCACCTGATTGTTTCAAGAAAAGACCTTGTTGTTTTGCTAGCCAAGATAAACCTTAAGTTCTGTAGAGACAACAGAATAGGCTTTTAAAATTACAAAATGTTTTTAAACTTAAGCCTTTAAATTTTTTATTTTACAGTTTTGATCAACTTTAGGGCTTTGGGTTTTTAAAAAAATGATTTCCATGGAGTTTTTGGAATGCAGCTCAGGGTGACCATGTCTGTATTATGTGACTACAAAGTAGACATCTGTGAGATGGAAGGTGATAACTTTCTTATACTCCTTAGCCCTCAGAAGGCCAAATATGTTGTCTCTGATCTTCAGTCTCCCGGGATGATCCCAGCCTTGAAAATAGGCACTCGTACTGTTATGGTTTGTGTCTGCATGTCTCCCCCCAAATTCTTATGCAGTCATGGTGCAAGCTTCTAGAGTTTATGATTGATCCAGGATCCAATGCTGGGATTATGGGTGTGAGTGCTACACCCGCCCTGGGGCAGATAGTTTGCATACAATGTATGGAAGGGAAAGAGGCTTGCCTCCTCCTCTCTTTTGCTCTTACTGCTTTTGCTGTTTTCTGCTGCCATGAACTTTTGCCTTCTGCCTTGTGCCACTCTGCCTTGGAGCCAGCCAACTGTGGCCTGAAAACTTCCACAAACTGTAAACTAAATAAACCTTTCTTTCCTTAATTCTGGATGTCAGGTATTTTGTCTCAGCAATGAGAGAAAAGTAACCAAGACACATGCATACACATAAATGTAACAGGACAGGAGCACACTCTGCAGGATTAGGCAGAATCGCTGACACATCTTTCTAAACTTCAGTGCAATTCTAATGTCATGACCTGTTCATATTTTGTAGCTCTCAAGTATTATAGAATAGCCTTAAATGTTTATCTTTCTACCACTGTCTTCCACAGATGGAGGAGAAATGGTGTTTTCTTCAAGATGTTACAATGCTTTCCAGGTCTATACTTCCAACTAGACACTCCCAACTAGACCCCGGTGGGACGTCTCTGACAGCTGTTACATTGCGTGCGGACAAAGGAGATAGTCTCTCACCTATCCCATGCTAGGAAGTGTCCCTTCTTGCTGCTTGTTTTAATGACTAAGAAAATTTTCAAATTACAAGAAATCTTAGATGTGATCATTTCCATCTCATTAGTGCCTTAGCAGCATAAACTGTGTCTGGTGTGAGTTATATCTGTAATACTTGGCATGATACCTCTGGAAAGTGATGGAGACATAACCCTCAGTTGTATTTACATGTGATTTGCTTAGAAAATATTTGTGAATGCACATAGTTCTTAGTTAGAATTGAATCTGCTTTTAAGAACTCAGCAAGACCCTGTTTATCTCCTCAGACTCATCATTCAATCTCTTAGCTTCAGTCATATTGAGTTGTTTTTCATGTACTCTTCTTAAAACATTCTCTTTAGTTTTGCCAGGCAAACTCTGTAAGCTGTCTTAGTTGTTCCTTCTCAGAAAAAGCCTTCCATAGCCTTCCAAGACACTCATCTGTGTTTCTAAAGAGTTCTGTACTCACATCACTGCAGTTATACACGGTGTGCTATAATTGCCCATCTTCCTTGTTACTCAGTAAATTTCTTGAGAACAGAAGGCTGTTTTACTCATCATTTGGTCTCCAGCTTCTGGCAAGCGATTTGGCATACAGTAGACATTCAGTAAATAGTTGTTAAATGAGTGAATGAATGGAGTCCAAACAAGGAAGACATTCTTATGTGTGGATTTCTTCTCCTTCAAAACTTCAAGTGAATTCAGAGACTTTGAGTGTTCATGGATGCAAGTGTAAGCTTCTTAGGGGATTCCCTTGGGCGCACACCCTTACCTGTGACCTGGTTTTCCTTTAGACTCTCCTAGAGGGTGCTCTTCCCTGGAGGGGTAGAGCCCTGGGATTTCCCTGCTAGGCTGGGCTATCCTGTACCATTCCTCAGCCCCTTCATCTTGTGCGAGCTCCTGCTGCCTTTCCCTTGCAATTATATGTATGTAGGTAAGTCAGTATTTTTGCAGCACTGAGGATTGAACCCATAGTCACTCTACCACTGAGGTATATCCCCGACCCCTGCCTTTTTTTTTTTTTTTTTAATTTTGAGACAGGGTCTCACTACATTTTTCAGGCTGGACTAAATGTTGAGGTCGTTTTACCTCAGCATACCAGAGAGCGGGAGTCATAGGTGTGCACCCCAAAACCTGGGCGCCTTTGCCCTTTTAGACCCAATTGTTTCTCTCCCAGGCTGCTTATCTCCCTGGCCTATTTGAGGTTAGTGACAAATCTGGATCCTGGAAACCTGTGTTCACTACTAGATTAAGTCTGGTCCTGATCTTGGAGGACATTTAAAAGTCTATACCGCTTGTCTTCAATGGCTTTCAAGTCTTCTGAGCAGAACGAGGCTCTGAAGTGACTTCCATTATTCCTTGGGAGTTTACGGTAGAATTGTCCCTGGCTCCTCTCTGACAATGGTTCCTTAGCTCTCACTGTAGGAGCTAAATGTGTGTATTGCAGGAGAGACCTTGAAGAATGAAGCAGTTAATGCAGTTTTCCAGTGGAATACATACAATGCATTCAATAATAATAAGCAACTCTCCATTAATAAATTAGAGGAGGATTGTACTAATCCCTCATTATCACCCCCTTTCTTTGCCCCTGGAAGTAATGCTCACAGTGTCAACACAAAAGAGAGTGAAAACACACTTCTCAGATAAAGAAATACAAATGGCAACCAAATACATGAGAAAATGTTCAATGTCATTAGTCCTTCAAGAAATGCAAATTAAAATAACACTGAGATTCCATGTCACCCTAGAAAGAATGGCTTTCATTAAGAGATCAATCAATAACAAATGCTGATGAGGCTGTAGAGAAAAACAAACCCTTCTCCACTGCTGGTGGGAGTGTAGACTGGTGAAACCACCGTGGAAATCAGTTTGGAGATTCCTCAGCAAACTAGGACTAGAGGTCATATTCGATCCAGCTATTTCCCTTCTGGGTATTTTCCCAGAAGAACTGAAAACATCATAGCACAGCCATATATGTGACCCATGGTTATAGCAGTGCAATTTGTAATAGTTAAATCATGGAAGCAACCCACCTGCCCATCAAGTGAGGAATGGATAAAAAAGTTGTGGTATTTTTATATAATGGAATATTACTCAGCTATAAAAAAGGTAAACTGGAGGCTTTTATAGCTAAATGGACACAACTAGAGACCATACTTATAAGTGAAATAAATCAGACCCGCATGTGTAAACACCATATTGTCTCACTAGTGTAAGAACTTGAAAGAGTGAATAAAAACTAGGAGGTATGATAGATAAAGTGAAAGTTAAGGAAACTGCTCAAATGTAAAAAACAATTGGGATGTGGAAAAGAGAAAAGAAAGAAGGGGAAAATTATGTATGTATGTATATATAGGATAGCTAACATAGTTGTACTACTGACTTTTATTGCTTTATTGAAAGGAACAGTTCATGTTCAATTGTTTGATCAATCTTACATGTCTATATTTGTTTACCTGAGTAACCACTTTGAAGATATCAATATGTAATACAACATTGTTAATTTCCTATCACCTTGTCTGAAATTCTGTACTACTTGTATTGTTTTTGTGTTATTTTGTGAATGTATGTGTGTTCATTAATATGTTTTTGTTCTTTTATCTTTAAAATGAAGACAGTGAAATCAAATAAAGGATAAAAGAGAGATGGGCGTTAGGAATAAACAAGGGGAGGGGAGGGTGCTGAGGAAGGAAGAGGATACTGGGGGAAAAGCAGAATGAGACTCGAGAGAGTGACGTGAGGGAGGTGGAGACATTTTGAAATGCACGATGCTGCATGTACCTGTGATCCCAGCTAGCTGAGAAGTAGATACATGGGACTGGAAAAACTTCTGGACAGCAAAGGAAACAATCAGAGTGTACAAATAGCCTACAGGATGGGAGAAAACATTTGTAAGCCATTCATCTGGAAAAGGATTAATATCCAGAACATGTAAGGAACTCTAAAAGCTCAAATAGCAAAAATCAAATAATTTAAAAATGGGTGAATGATAAATGGCCAAATATACTATATACTAAGTATATGAAAAATGCAAATTGAAACCACAGTGAGATATCACTGTTGTGGTTGGGATTTACAAGGGAAAGGATTAATGCAGGACACAAAATTTATAGGATTATTTTATAATATTCACCCAGAAAGTCAAATACAAAAGGATGTGGGAGATGTGCCCATGCACTAGAGACCTAAAGAATCCAGCTACGGGCCTGGATTCCACATCAATGTCCTGCGTGAGTCTAGCTGAAGGCCGAGAGCCCATGACAGTGTCTCATGCAAGTCTGTACTAAGGATCTGCACTGGGAGGGCCCAGAGGTCAGTGATGGAAGCCAAAAACTCTTCACCAGCAGGATAAAGGATCTGTGTCAGCAGGCTGAGGAATCTACACTTGAACCAGAAAGCAATGCTCTAAGGATCAGAGCTCCCCAAAAACAGCCGTAGAAAATCCTCAGGACAAATGAGGTCCTGAGCTCCTCCAATGATGAGAACAGCCAAGTTCATATCAGGAAAGCCAGTGTGACAAGCATCTCTAGGAGAATTATCAGCATACCATCTTCCCCTCTGGTTATCTTTTATGCTATTGGCAACAGTTCTTAGGTGGGCCTTCCACACTCAGCACCATGCTAACTCAGTTCAGCTGGGCGGTACAAGTTGACCACCAGTTGTCAGTCATCACAGTCACCATACCCCATTCCGAATGGCTATTATCAAAAAGACAAGAAATAGCTGGTCTTAGTGGCCTACACCTATAATCCCAGATGTTCAGGAGGCTGAGGCAGGAAAATCACAACTTTGAGGTCAACCTGGGCAACTTAGTGAGGCCATATCTCAACAAATAAAAGAGGCTAAACATGTAGTTCAGTGGTAGAGTGCTCCAGGTTTGATCACAAATGCTGAATGAAAAGTCCAAAAAATAGCAAATGTTAGTGAGGATATAAAGAAAAAGGAAACCTTAAACATATTTTGTGGCTGGGGATATAGCTCAGTGATGCAAGCACCTGCCTGGCATGCGCAGGGTCATGAGTTTGATTTCCAGTACCAAAAAACAAAACAAAACATAAAAACATATTTGGCTGGAATGTAAACAAACAGCCATCATGGAAATCAATATGGAATTTCCTGAAAATCTTCTGCGTGATCTATCAGTCCTCCTTTTATGCATATATCAAAAGAAAATGAAATTAACACACCACAAAAGTACCTGTGCTCTTATGTTTATTCTAACACTGTTCAAGATAGGGAATCAAATGAGGTAGCCACTGAAGGATGAATGTATAAAGAAAATTAGATGTGTGTATATAATATAATATTGATCAGCCACACAGTAAAATAAAATGTCATTCACCACAGAACAGATGGGACTAGAGGACATCAGGTTAAATGTAATAAAGCAGATGCAGAAAAACAAACATCATATGTTCTGTCATGTGGAAGCTAAAAATTTTGATCTGAAAGTAAGAGAACAGAATAGTGGTTGCTAGAGGCCAGAAAAGATAGAGGAGAAGGAGTAGAGAGAGGTTTGGATAACCAGTACCAAAATATAGCTAGATGGGAAGGATAAGTTCTAGGGCACAAAGGGTGAGTATAATTCATAAGAACTTATTATATATTTTATATGATAAAAGAGAAGAATTCAATGGCTTCAAACATAAAGAAATGATAAGATAGAAATGTTGATCATCCTGGTCTGATCATTACACATTGTATACAGGTATTGAAATTTCACATTATAGCTCCAAAATGTGTGTGATTATATTAATTAAAAAGAAAAAAGAATAATAAAATAAATATCACAATAGAAGAAAGCCCAAGAGAGAAATGTAGCATTGGTTCTGAAGCACTGACCCAGGCAGAGCCAGCCCTTCCCCTTACTCTAGGAACCAGGAAAACAGAGGCAACCCTCATCTTTTCCAGCTGGGCAGAGGGAGGGAGGTTAGAAAGTCAGATAGGCAACAAATAAGTGGGATCAACCAGCCTAGTCCTGGAGGTCGGCCTTAACCCTTCCACCAGCAGTGGACCTGCAGCAGCGTTGAGAGGCAGGATGTCAGGCTTGCTTCCCTCACAGCCTCTCATGTGCACCGCTTAACAAGAATGCTGCCTTGTAGCTTCTGAGCCAGGGATTGCGGACTATAGGATTTGTGAAGTTTTGTTTTGTTTTTCAGTGGCTTTGTCCCCATGTGATTCATTAGTTGACCAGTTGCTTCTTAGAGCTGCAAGGAGCCTGGTAGTTCAGGCCATTAAGTCCCTTCAGTGGACTTAATTCATGGCCTGACATCACAAGCCTAACAACATAATCCATTTGTCCTGATTTGATTTTTTCTTTTCAAGAGCCTTCCTTGGCAGCTAGGTTTTCTCATTATGACATGATTCATCCGTGTGGTAATTTCCATTAGAATTAGTATCTCAGAAGTGATTCATCTTTGCAGATATTAAGCTGCACACATCTCTTACAGAAAGGCCTGTTACATTCACAAACAGAGGAAATTTCTGTGATGTGCCACTCCATTCATTTTTGCTTTTGCTTTGCACCAGATTCTGAGCTAAGGGCTTTGGAGAGTGGAGAGATAAATAGGCCCTTCACCCTGTCCTCTGTAGCTCCCATTCTAAAGCGAGTTTACATGGACATAAGTGCATATAAAATGAGTTTTCCGAGAAGTACAATTGAAGATTAAAGGTAACTATGTTCACTTTAAAGTCCAAGGTAGTGGTTCTCAACTTTTAAAGAATTCAGAATCACCTGGAAGGCTACCTAAACAGAAATTGCTCAGTTCCAGTCCTAGCGTCTTTGGTGCAGTAGAGCGGGGATGGGGCCCAATAATGTGCATTACTAAGTTTCTGGTTGATTTTGCTGCTAGTGATCTGGAGCCCTCACTTTGAATACCATGGCTATAAGACTCCGATTATTTCTCCATTGCACACTTCTTCCACTGCCTACAATATGCTAAGCCATGTGCCCTGTGCTAGGGACAGAGTGTTGAATTAAGATATGGCTCCTGCAGTTGTGGGCACTCCTAGTCTGGAATAAGGATAAACAGTGATTTCTGTATTTTACGGGAAGTGCCACTGTAGGGTTTTATACTAATACAGGAAATAATACAATTACTTCTTACTGAAGCCCGGGGAAGGCTGCACAGAGCTGGCAAAATTTTAATGAAAGGTAAAATGTGAATTAGAAGAAAATGTGTGGACGGGCATTTGTAGCTGTGAAATCTCAGATTCTCACATGTTCCAGGATACCCTCTCACATCCATTCTTAAATGCTTCCTGCAGTTTAAAGGTTTGGCTTCCTTCCTTAGAAGCCAGTGGCACAGCTCTGGTTAATTGGCCTGGGCTCAGTAAGGCCTTTATTTTTGGCTCCTTGGAGTTGTGTTTGGTCAGTGTCTCGCTCCTGGTCTGAATACTCAGTAGAATGGAATTCTCCACACAGACACTGGAATGGAATGTGGAATCAAGAGCAGAGGAAATGCAGCCTACTGCCAAAATCCTGCGCTCCCCATCCCTGCCACTAGGTCTCCAAACTGCCGCGGCTGTCACCTCCCTCCAACAGCTTTCTGTTTTTATTGACTCTGAGGAAATTTGGTGGCTCTTCTACGATTGCCTGCTGTCTGCGCACAGCAGCCCATCCAGATCGGACTTACCTCGCCTTCAGCCTTCTGAAACACTGCTTCCGGGGTTCAGACATTAGGAGAGGGTATATGAGAGCAGTAAGAGGAGCTTCACCGCAACACGAAGCTCTTACACTTTATGCCAGAAGGGAGCCCCCTACCTTATTATCCACTATTAATTCACAGTTAATAAAGAGTTACCATAAATGTGTTTGTTTTTCTAGCACAAGGTACCTTTGAAAACCACATGATAGGAAGGGTGAGGGTGCTATTAGAAGTTCACATAAGGGCTAAGGATATAGCCGAGTGGCACAGCGCCTGCCTGGCAAGTGCAAGGTCCTGAGTTCAATTCCTTGCCCCGCCCCCAAAAAGAAGTACATATAATCACTAGTGAGAAGTGACAGCTCATACTGAAGAACACTCATAAGAGGGAGGGGAATAGAACCTAACTGTATTGATATCTCACTTTTGGATTATCAGCGATTGGACTTGGCAGAATGTATGTGCACAGTAAATGTGATTGGTTTATTGAATGAATGAATGAATGAACAAACCCATTGCTCTTTAACGAGCTTGACCACCATGTTATGACATGTTGGTTTCATCTCAAAAATCATACTGGCCCATATAGCGCAGTGGTCTGTCTTCTTCTTTTTGTATTCTTTTTGAGACAGGGTCTTGCTGTGCAGTTCAGTTTGGCCTTAAACTCACTTTGTAGCCCAGTCTGGCCTCAAACTCTCAGTGGTCCTCCTGTCTCAGCCTCCTGAGTGCTAGGATTACAGGCGTGCGCTACCAGGCCCGGCTGGTAGGCTGTCTTCTTTTCAACATCTACTACCACATTAATCAATTGAGATAAAGTTTAAAATTCTTTCACTGTTTAATTTAAAGCTATAAATCTTCATACAAAGAGAATTTATTTGGTCAGAACATAACTATGTGGGGCATGGCGGCACACACCTATGAGCCCAGCATACCGGAGGCCAAGGCAGGAGGGTCACCCATGAGTTTAAGGCCAGCCGGACTACGTAAGCGGGTTCAGTGCCAGTCTTAACTGCATAGTGAGACCCTGTCTCAAGAAAAAAGAAGAAAACGGAGGAAGAGGAAGAAGAAAGGAGGAGGGGAGGAGGAGGAGGACTTAATACCCTCAAAAGTAATTTAAGGTGACCCTGAAAGGAATGAATGATGAACAAAAACACAACAACAGCACTGTAAACATCACTGAAACCCCTTGTCAAATAATGTGACCCTGAATTCCGCTGTTGAACCATGGGGCTGACAAGGGTCGCGTGACGGATAAAACTGGCCTGCAGAGTTGGAGAAATGTGGGCTTTAATCCTGGCTTAGCCTCTTACTAGCTGTGTAAGGCTGACTGTATTTCTTTGCCTCTATAAGATTACTTTCCCTTCTGCAAAATCAAATTGACCTCATAGCATTAGTGTTTGGAGCCAGTTGTTATTAATTACTCAGCATTGTGCCTGACGCATCATCAGACAGTCATTGTGGGGACTTTTTATAACAATCATTTATTCAGCCCAAGAGTGACTGAATGATTTGCCTAGTCATTATCAAATGATCTCTGGTGGGCTCTCATGCATCTGTGGTGATCACTGAACTGGTAGTTGGAGGATCTTGGGTGGCCTCATGTGTGTCTGGCTATAGGTCAGCTATCAGCCAAGGTCGCAGGAGTGACCAGGCCAAGGTCTCTCATTCTCCAGCAGGCTCGCTCAGATTTCTTCATGGTCATTGTTGCGAAGTCCCCAAAGCAATGAGAGAGCCAGCTCCAGGGCACTGGTAATTTTCGGGGCCCTGCTTGCATCACCTTTGCTAAAGTCCTATTGCTTAATCAATCACTAACCAGAGATAAGGAGAAGAAATAATGTCTGGCATTCTTGTAGGCTGCCTCAATCATCAGTTGTCACCATCATTGTCAAAGTATTTCTTGAGCATTTACTAAGTGCCAGATGTTGTTCTAATGCCAGCATTTTTTTCAAAGCTTATAATTCTACGCACATCCTTGAGGTGGGTACTTTTATATCTACATATTGGAGAAGAGGAAACTAAAGCAGAGAATGGCAAAGCAACTCATCCCAGGAAGGTTATCCAGACGGCAAGTGGAAGCTAGGGTTTACAGTGATATTCTAGAGCCACAGTTATAATGTTCTATAATGTCTTTTCTTCCCACTCTGTATGTGGGATATATTCCGTGCTTTCTTTTTATAAGTGGGTGATCTGGTAGGAAAAGTAACCTGTTTAACATGTGCCCTAACTATTATCATCTACCACCACTTTTTGAACACTTCAGCATTTTCCCAACAACACCGGAACTGGTATGACTGAGATACATTAGTCTGAATGAGTGACTTGATAAAGACTTGTGGTGCCTTTCTGGTTTCTTGTGGTACGGGCGTTAGCAATGACCGTGCAGCTCAGAGTTTCATTCTTAGAACTCTTCGTCTTCTATTTCTTCAAACAAGTTTGAGAACCTAGAAACAAGTGGCTGACAGCAATTTGCAGTGATTACTTAATATAAGCATAGCATTTATATACATAGTTTCTTGGAAGTGAATTGCAACATCTTTTGAGAGCAGAGATTATGACTTCCCTCTTGCATCAGCAATCAGCACAGCAAGAACACAATGAAGTAGCTCAGAACATGCATGTGTACATATACATGTAACCATACATATATACATATCCATATCTCATTACAAGGTTCATGAACACACATACCAATTGAAAATCAGATATTGGACCATTGTGACCACTAAAGAGTGGTGGAGACCGGCATCAGTGGTGAGCTCATGTCTCATTTGACACTATGCAGGAATGTTCAGTGCTACCAGATTGTTCTAGTTTTCAGGAGGTGCTGTAACTTCAGATGTATATGTAAACTTTCCTGATTTTAAAACATTGTATATCATATAAAACCAGCCTGTTGATTAAATCGGTTTGTGTCCATTAATTTGTGACCTCCCTATATCAGTAGTGCTTGTTGGCATTTCTCTAGTGCATCATAACTGTCTTGAAATTCAGACTGGAAGGAAAGATGCAGAGTCAGGTGAAGATAGAAGCAGGAGATGATCAGCTAGGAAAGACTTCAACAAGGATGGGGGTTGTGTATCTCAAAGATTCCACAGGGTTCAAAGTGGGAATAAGAAAATGCCATTAGATTGGAACAAATTATTTGGTACAGTATTTCATCTAAAGGCTAATGTTCTTTTCAAAAGTAATCCTTGGTCAAATAACGTGAGAAATACTTGAACATTAAGTTAAAATAAAATCAATATTTTTACTCTAAACTTCCACCTGTCTTTAATATCTTATTATACAACATGAGCCTCCAGAGCAGGTACATTTGTTGTTTTTCAAGCTTGTGTGACTGGGGAGTCTGTGGGCCATACAGTCCTTGTAGTTCTAATGTTTCCAGAAGAATACCTTGGACAAGCTGGTAAGCGATCAAGTGAGCCACTGGAGTCTCTGAAGACACGACATAGGAAATAGATTCATAAAGGAATGAGCAGGCGGTGGGTGTGAGTGGAACAGCTTGGCCAATAAAGGAAGTAGACAGGCTAGTAATTAGTAATTAGGAGTTGTCTTAATGGTAATCTTTTTATACAAAACCTTTCAAGATCATTCTACTGCTAAAAACTGAAAAAGCCTCACGGGTCACTAGCCTCTGATATGTTGAAGCTCTTTGTTTAATAGTCAGAGCTCTCCTGTACCAGGCTGTTTGCCCTTCCTCCTTGCCCAGAGACTCCCCTCACTGTCTGCTTTAGGTGTCCTGCTCTACTGCATCTTAAGACACTGCTGCATTTGCAGTCTCTTCACTGGTTTCCATCATGAGTTCCCTCCCCCACCTGCTAGACCTAACTCTGCTTTCCCTATTAAGCCTTTCATCAAACCTCATAGGGGATTATTTCCCCTAACTTCTAGATGCTTTCCTTCCAAAGGACTTCCATGAGATTTAGTGTGTTGGGGATTCCATGCATGATTTAAAGCTAAGAGAAGAAAACTGTGTCATGAGCTGTACAGCCCTCTACCCACATTTACCCTCACAATACAGCCAGATAAAGAGAGGGTGATACTGTCCAACAACACATAAGAGCACAGGCGTAACTCCATTATACTGAATGTCATCGACCATGCTATGTAGTTGTACAACCACCTGCCATCCATTGAGAGTAGAGGAGAGCATTCTTTCCTATGAACTTACCCGATAGTAAGGGCGCTGAGACTGAGCACATTACATGTGCTGTCTTAGTAAATTCCACAATATCCTAAGAAGGAGAGGTGTTATTAGTCCCATTTTACAGAAAAGGAACTCTTTCAAGTCATTCAAGTTACTTGCTCTTGTCATCAACTGGCTGTCCAGTTGGTCAAGGCGGAACCAGTGCACAACCCTCGCCCCAAAGCCTGTACTATGTTCCAGCACAGAATCCACATGGCCACAGTTGCCACCAGAAATCTAATGACAGAGAATAAAAGCTAAGAATTCACAGTCTGTCTCCTAGTGCCAAAGATATACCACCAGGCAGAAGAAAGCAGGGGGGAAATAAAACTAGTTAGCATCAACACAGCTTGACAATAATGGAGGTTCTGAGTCCTTTGCAGGGTTTCAGAAGGACCTAGTAGAGCTCAGCAGGGGTCTTCTTAAGAGGCCCGGTAACAGTGAAATTTGAGATGTTCAGCAGCATGGGACATATGAATGGTTTGGAGGACATGCATGTGTCTTCCCTCTCCTGGACATTGATTGATGTCACCAAAGAGGGGACTCTCCTTTGCTACCCTACAATATTCTTTGCTATTGTAATTGAGTGGTCTTTGGGAGGAGAAGCTAATTTGTTCAGACTTGACATAGTGGGTTTATATAAACACATAGTAATCATTGGTTGATTTGATGAATAACAACAAGTCAACCAAGGCAAGGTGCTCAGTGTGGCATGGTGGAGACCACACAATGGAATAAACCTCTATTCCACCATCAGAGAACTAGATCACCTCACACTGGTGTTCTTCCCTATTGTTCGCAACTATCTGGAAGACTGGCTCTCCAGGATACTCGATAGGACCCAAAACCTTCCTACAAATGTCAGGCCTCAGCTTCCAAATTAGACTGTGAGATCCTGCAGTATAAAAGGCATGTGCTATTCTTTACATTGCCTCACATCTTTTGATATAGTGCCTAGCACAGAGCAGGGTCTGTATTATGCATATCCAGCAACTGTATTAAAAAGGACAGGGGGAACCGTTCTAATAATCCAGATTATGCTGAAGAGAAAAATGGAGGAATCCTGTTTTCCCCGTGGCCCTCTCACATTCACTTCAGTTAGAATGTGGGGTAAAGATTCCCCATGAGTGTCAAGCTGAAGTGTTTCATACAAGCAAACAGATATGGGACATTCAGAAGAGTCCAAAAGGATAAGAAGTTGCCTTTGTCTCTCTGAAGAACTTTGTTCCTCTGTGGAAGAGGACACATTTGAGCTCAATGTATTTTTGGTTGGTGTAACTTTAAGTGACCTGTTTGATAGCAGTGTTGTTTGAATGGCCTATTTCATAACTACACATAGCTTTTCCAAATAAATGGTGTCTGTAGAATGTTCAGGTTAATGCATGAGTCCAGTGCTCAAGAGTGTTTGCGCTTAGAGCGGCTGAACCTTCTTTCTGAATAAGTCATCTTGGCATTTTGTCAACAAGTTAATTTGCTTTTCTAAGAAACTAGATTAGTACTTCCTGTGCTTTGTACTATTCACAGATCTACAGTGCAGTGAGAAGAGAAGAAACAGAAAAGATAGTTGGACCTCTTCTCCATTTCTTCACAAAGCTCCCAGCCCCTGAGACGGCCCATGGAAGGGTTAGCGTTGGTCCGTGCTTAAAGCGGTGTGTCCGGGACACTGTATGTGAGTATCGTGCCGCCCTCCAAAGGACTTCCATATCTCAGTACGTCACTGGTTCTCTCCTAGAGGCAACCGCATCTTTAGGAGCAAGAAGTGGTCTTCTAAATACTTTTGGAGGATCCACTGGACGAATGATGCTGAAAGGTAATATTCAAAATGTCACTTTTACCTTTTGCCTTTGCCCTAGAAAAGGATCTAAATTAACATTATGTATCTCCTGGTAGAAAATTGAGTTCATGTATCAACCACTTTAAGTAAAAATAACTACTTTGAAATAATATAAAAGATAGTCCTTATTAAAATACTTTTAGAGAATAAACATTCCAAACAGTAACCATTAAAATTTTAAAGTTCCTCTTTCAAAAGAAATAAATGGTTAAAATGCCATCTATAATTTTTTTAAAAAATGTATTCAGGCAAGTGGTTTCCCCTAGTGGTATTCATGACAGATGTTAGTACCGTGACAAGGAACCAGTAAGCAAGGATGGTCATATGGTCACACTGAAAAACACCAGTGGTTGGGAACAGAGTGAAATATAGATCCCTGCAAACTATCAGTATGTTCCTACTGACCAGGACAGCTTAGGACCATCTTCCACTGAATCCCATCTTAAAGAACAAGATAAGAAGGCAGAATTGTGAATGTGAAAAATAGTGCTTACGTATGAAAATCAATGGAAAATAAGGTCCTGCAGCACCTAAACTTCTCGCCAGTAGCAGACAGGAAGGTCAGAAATGGCAGCACATCAAACAGCCTTGGAGACTCGTTCACTGGACAGCTGTCATAGCCACTTGGCCGTCTTCGCTGGCAGGAAGCTACCAGTGAAACAGGGATGATGCAGAGATGCATTCCACTGCTTGGAGGCCGCCAAGAGCTCCAGCTGATATCTGGCAAATTTTTTTCAAGGAGAACAGCTATTGTCCCACCACAGTGAGCCCTGATCCCAGAGTTAGCAGGCCAGTGACCTTCCTTCTTGATCCTCAGCCTTCCCATGCCACCCATACACATGCCAACAGGCCTAAGAGGAATCCCACCTGTACTGTGTTGGGTGCCCTGTTGGTTTGTTTCCTAGAATCACCTTAACTTCTTGGGATTTTTTTTTTAATGAATTTTTTTTAATGAATGAAGAAAACCATACAATGTAGGAACACTAATCTAAGAGACTAATGGGGAAAAACTTGATTTCATCCATTTAATATGCAAACTTTAAGCTCCTGTTTGTCTCTATGTGCTAGGAAAAGAAAGGAAAAACATAATTCCTGCCCTCAGGACCTTATATTCCCTAGGTGATAAGCAGGTTTCCTTATATATGGGATTCAAGGTTTCTCCACTCTGCTGTGGCCCCCAGAGAATGGCAGGTTTGCATTCTCTATCAGTGCTGTTCCAAGGAAGCTGAGCCGAGATGAGCATGTGGAATTAGTATTGCTGAAGTTCCTGTGACTATATGCCAGGAGCATATAGTCCTGGGGAGCTCAGCAACCTGGCTTATCAGATACCTACTATAGACAATAGAGTTTGGTATTATGGGAGACCCTACTGAAGTATTAGGTCAATTTAAGCTGCTTATGAGAAGGCAGATTTGCATGCACCAAGTGATCAAAGGATACTGTGAAACTTCAAAGAGTTAAATGTCAAATATTGTGGAAGTGGTTATAAGTGTTCAGAGTTTGGAGAAGGAGTTAATGTTCTATATGCTGGGGGCTGGGGATATAGCCCAGTAGAATAAGCGCCTGCCTAGCAGGTGCAGGGTCCTGAGTTCGATGCCCAGTACCGCAAAGAAAAAAAAAATGTTCTATATGCTGAACGGCTTGTCTTGAAAAGTGAGGCTTCAAACAAACAAAAGTCAATACAAGCTACTTTGTTTCTTCTCCATGAATTTGCTAAGGGACAGCTCTCTAAGCTCCCCAGCCAGCGTAGGCATGCCTGCAGACTTCTACAGATGTACGCAGAGAAAGAAAGGTCCTTCGACCCTGTTCGTGTTCCCTAGCAGTAACCTAATCATGGTTGCTGTTTGCATGTCCCTGTTCAGAATAGAGACTCGTAGGCTGACATTCACAGCTAAGCTTTAAAAATCTCTTTAACCCATAACACAGTTAAAATTTATACACTTCTCATAAAATGAAGAGAGAAACAAGTTCTATTGAGATGCAGAGCATCCGCCTCCAAGAGAAAAGTAGTACAAGTGAGTTAAAAGATACTTTTTGTTGCAAGGAAATAATTTTAATTGAAGGAGAGTTAATATAAAACTTTGACGGTGACTGAAAAGAACTTTTAGCACCCTTCTGAGATTTTAGATGTTAGTAGCTACAGTTCTTTATTATAGTTAATTATATCTTTAAGCTCATATCTGTATGAAAGCATCAGAGAATTATCCCAAGTACCTGTTTTTCCTTTTTAAAAAGGGAATGCTTATAAATGGAATGAAGAAGAAAGAGCAACACATGATTTTAAAACTTTTTCCCACAGAGAAAGGGAAAGGAAGAGGTAAAAAAAAAAAAATGACTTCTGTGGGAGAAACCATGTTTGAAGTCCATTAAATGGATTTGGGAAGGTAGGCAAAGAAGGGAGAAAAAGATAAATGCTTATGATTCCACTTATATAAGGCACTTATAAGAGTAGAAATATAGAGACAGAAATAAGGGTGTGAAAACCTATGATAAAGGAGGGGATGGGAGTCAGTGTTGTAGGATATGAAGTTTCCATTTTGCAGGATGAGCATTCTGGAGGTAGATAATGATACAACCATGTGAATGTCTGTAATGCCAGTGAACTTTGTGCTTAAAAATGCTATGATGGGAAATTTTATATTTATATTTTACCACAATAAAAAAAAGAAATGAAAGGAAAACGGAAGTCTTTTATCCCAGGTCCATTATGAGGTTAGAAAGAACTGAGGGACTTGTCTCCTGAAAGTGGTTAAGATCACAAATGAGGACTTCAGCAGCCTGCAGTGGGTACAAATAAGGGGAAAGGATGCCCAGTCAGTTTATCATTACCCCCAAGTCAGGACTTGGCAACTCAAGGCTACATTGTCCAGAGTTTGCAGTGTTACTAGTCTGTGGGATAATACATCCAACAATTAGGACACAAACTGCCTGGTTTTCTGCCTTCAAGGGTACCAAGGATGGTCTTTGGATTAAGCTGAAAGTTTCCCAAATTGTTAGAAACATTTTCTGATATCAACTATTGGATAGCCAGGGTGTGCCTTGATTACAAGAGTGTGCTGCCTCCAGTGGAAAGACAGAACCTACTCCATGTGCTAAGGGACTTCCACCAGTTTGACAAAGATAAGCACTTTTTGCTTTTTGTTCTCTTCTTCCACTGCCATCCCCTTTGTCAGAATCCCTGGACTAGGGTCCTACAGCAGTGACAGACAGGAGAATCACTGACTTCAGTAATCAAGAAGAAGCAAGAGAAAGAGAAAGGGGAGAGAAAAGTGAGATGATTAGACATAAAGCCCTAAAATAGCAAAAGAGAAAAAAGAGAAGATTTTCAAGTAACGCAGTGCAATGTTCCCAAATGTGCATATGGTCACAGCTAACACAACATATTTAGTGAATTAAACACATTTTTTACTCATATTTTGCTGAGTAAAATTTGTAAATTAAGCAGTTAAATATTGCATATAACCAGAACAGTGCTTAGTTACCCATATTTAAATTATGTGAAAAAGAAAGCTCCACTGTTCATCTGTAACAAGTTTGAGTGTGTGTGTGTGTGTGTGTGTGTGTGTGTGTGTGTAGAAAATAATTATATTGAAGTTACTGGTCATATGTAGACTGCAAATTAGAATATTAGTATAAAAACAATATATGCCTTAAAGTTTTAATATTCTTATTTGAAATTAGGAAATATTTTGCTTCTGATAGAAAAATCTGATAAATTTTCAACTTATTTTTCTTTCACTGAACTAACCATATACTATTTGAGTCTTCTAAAATAACAGTTTTAATATAAAAATAAATCATAGTCAAAATGCATATACACATTTAAAACATATGACTAAAAAATAAAAATAAGTAAAACATATGACTATACATCATAAATAATTTAGTTTATAATGGTTGTCTCAGTTAACTTCCTTATAGTCAAAACACCATTTACATTCCACCAGGCTAGGAAGGCATGTGCATAGCTCTAATTCCAAGATTCAAGTTTATTCAAAGAAATACCATGATTTATTAGTTTTGTCACCTGGAAATTATTTTTGTTGTTAACTGTGTTTTAATGTAGTACTGTATTGTTTCTGTGTCAGTTAATCAACTAAGAAATACTCACTGGTTGCCTAATATAGTTTAGTGCTATGTCACCTATGGAAAGAATACAAAACATATTTGGAAGTCTTCAGCTTGTAAAATAGTATTTCTCATTCCAGAGAAAATATAATACTAGGTTTAGTGAAATAGCCCTTACCACCTAACAAATATCCATGGTGCATGCCTATAATCCCAGCACTTGGGAGGCTGAGACAGGAGGATTGCTATGAGTTTGAGGCCAGTCTGAACTACATGGTGGGACCCTGCCTCAAAAAAAAAAAGAATCCATAAAGTGTTAAACTACTGAGTTATAGTGGTATTGGTAGGTTATAGAGTCAGGAAGTTTGCTGGGTACAGAACAAACCTCTCTACTTTGGGGCCACAGGAGGCCAAGTGTCATCTAAGAGTTGAATTCCATATACAGGTATAACTTCAGAGTATCCCTACACACACCGTTCCTATAACCCAGGAACATGACTCCATGACCAGATATGGCCTTAACATGGCACTCCATGCCAAGGTATACCTCGATCTAGCTTGAGTGTGCAGGCTAGTTGCATTCAAATCTTTTATTTTTCTGAGTTTTGCTCCCAGAAACTAGCTTGTGAAAAATTCTGTCCTATGTGTGAGTACAAATGTTGACACAGAAGGAAAAGAGGGCTAGAGGAAAATAAAAAAGATAATAAAGGGGTGATGAAGACCTAATGAATAAATTCTGAAAAGTGGTTGGTGAGGATGGCAATCCAACACAGGCCCGTGGGCTCCACTGAGAAATGTCAAGTCCTGGTTACATGTTCCACAAATTCATTTGCAAGAGAGTTGTTTGAAATACTACCCCCAAATCTAATCTAACAGTACTTAGATACCAAGGCTTTTAACAAAACTAGGTGAACATTAAAAGTGAAAAATAGTCCTAAAAGGTGAATTTTCAGTATTGCTAATTAAATGTTCCAGAAAAACAAACTATAATGAAAAAGTTATCATTCACCCTTAAAGAGGCAGAGTTAATTAGAGGTGAAAAGAGCAGCTGGAGGAGAGAGGCTTAAGAATAGTATTGGAGAGGGAGGTGGAAAGAATTAAGATGTGTCATGTACATATACCAACTACCCACAATGAATTTAATCATGTGTCACAAGCATGTACTAATGAAAAAGAATAGTATTTAAACAGAAAAGGTTACCAATAGAAAAATAAAGCTAAAAAGTGTAACTTAAAATAATTAGTAAAGTGGGCCAAATTCCTCATCTTCCACTGAGGTGATCAAACGCATACCTTGTAAAAGAGAATGTATAAAATAATAGGAGAAGTGAATTTTTTTCAGAGTAAGGACATCACTGGCAAAGAACAGGTGCAGAAATATGCAAAAGTAGTTACCGCTAAGAAAGGCTGTTCACTTATCATCTTCTACTGATCTACACTGTTGCTATGTGTATATGTATGTATGCATGTGTGTGTGTGTGTATATATATATATATATATATATATATATATATATATATATAATTCCACTAAGAATTTTAATAGAAAGCATTTGGAGCCAATGTGAAGATTTTGGTAAATTCAAGCCTCTCCTTTCCAAAGTTCTTATTAGCAGCAATAATGAAGGCCATATTCAAATCAGAAGAGGGCAGAAGAGGCGAGACCCAGTAGCCTTGTTGAAATAAGGTGGGGACCTTGCCATCACGCACCAGCACAGGAGCTGCACTGAGCACTGGGAATCTTCAGACACTCACTCTACCAGTTACACACATTCAGGAGAGTGAGGTTGTGCTCCAGTGAACTTCTAGATCTTCAAAAATGACAAAACAAAGGAGCAAAATGCAATCTGAGACCTCCACACCACCCAAAACAAGCCTAGGACATGTCAACATAGAAGAGCCTGGAAGTCATACACCTGCAATTTCTGAAATGATAGCAACTGAAGTAAAGAAACAACTCCATCAGGCCACAGAAGACATCAGGTCAGAAATAATGTCTCAGGTAAAGAAAGAAACGACAACAATAATGAAAGAAGTGTTCAGCACACCCAAAGATGACATTGATAGGAAAATAGAAGAGCATAGACAACTCACGGAAACCTTGAGTGAACAGTATAGAAAAGACCTAGAATGTATAAAACAGATTCAAACAGAGATCCAGGAAATTAAAAACTCCACTGAAAGCTGGCAAAACTGCCTGAATGAACTTGAAGATAGACTTTCAGACATTGAAGACGGCATTGTCACTAACAAATGTGAAAGGAGAAATCTCTCAAAAACAACAAGGAACCAGGAAATAACAGTTCAACAACTGCAAGATGAAGCAGAGAAAAACAATGTCAGATTAATAGGTATCAACAAAGCAGCAGGTTTCAACACAAATGACATAAAAAGACTACTTGCAGAAATAATGGCAGAAAATTTCCCAAGCATATAAAAAGAATCAGACATACAGTTAAGTGAAGCATATAGAACTCCAGTTATTCATAACCAAAATAAATCTACACCCAGACATACAGTGATTAAGATCCCAGAAACTTAACAAAAGATCAGAATATTAAAAGCTGTTAGAGAAAAGAAACAGATCACCTATAAATCAGAATCATGGCAGATTTCTCAACACAAACCATCAAGTCAAGAAGAGCTTGGCGTGAAGTACTTCAGGTACTGAAAGAAAACAACTTTCAACCCAGATTGATGTACCCTGCAAAACTACCCTTCAAGTTTAATGAAGAAATAAAATATTTTCATGATAAAGAACTGAAGAAATTCGTGAGTGCAAAAGCAATCCTACAAAGAGTACTAAAAGATATTCTAGAAAGAGATAAAACAGACCACAACTTCAAGAACAACAAGAGAAAGGAACCACCAAGCAGAGCAAGCAATTAAATAGAGAGAAAAAGGAGGATCCAACAGCATGAAAATAACATGACAAAGATAATCCAGTACATAGCAGTTATAACCATCAATGTGAATGGTCTCAATGCACCAACCAAAAGAGGCAGACTAGCAGAGTGGATCAAGAAACAAAATCCAACTATGTGCTGTATACAAGAAACATATTTAACACCAAAGGAAATTCATAGACTGAAAATTGAAGGATGGAAAACAATACTCCACACAACAGGAACCCAGAAAAAAGGGGGTGTATCTATTCTGTTTGCAGACAACATGAACTTCAAACTAAAACAATCAAAAGAAATAAAGGTCACTACATACTTGTGAGGGAAAAGCTTCAAGAGGAAGAGATAACAGTCATAAACATCTATGCACAAAATAGGGGTATGTAAGACAAAATTTAACTATATAAGACAAATTTTAACAGACATGAAAAATGAAATAAGTAGCAACACAATCATAACCAGGGGACTTTAATGCACCATTGTCACAAAGAGACAGATCAACTAGATAAAAAATCAGCAAAGAAATAACAGAACTTAAACTTTTCAACAAATGGCCTTAGTAGACCTTTTACAGAGTGTGCCATCCAATAGCATCAGAATACACATTCTTCTCAGCTACACATGGGACATTCCCTGAAATAGACCATATGCTAATACATACAACATATTTAAATAAATGCAAAGGAATTGACATTATCCCATGTATACTATCAGACCATAGTGCAATGAAATTGGAAATTAATGACAAAAGAAGCACAAAAACTGTATAAATAGTTGGAAATTAAATAACATCCTCCTGAACAACTGATGGGTCACAGATGAAATCAAAGTAGAAATTAAACACTATTTACAGTTAAACAAAAATGTACATACAACCTACAGGAACCTGTGTGATGCAATTAAAGCAGTCCTCAGAGGGAAATTTATAGCAGTGAATTCTCACCTTAGGAAAACAGAACAAGCACAAATAAACAATCTTATGCTGCACCTCAAGCTCCTAGAAAAAAAAGAGCAAGTCAAACCCAAAGCCAAAAGACAATAGGAAATTATAAAGCTCAAGTCAGAAATTAATGCAATGGAGACTAAAACAAATACAAAGAATTGGTTTTCTGTTGCTTTGTCTATAATTCAATTCTGATCTTACTGTTATTGTACTACTTTGTGCCTCTTTGTTAATGCTTTCCAGTTTCTTTTTTTTTTTCTGTTGTTGAGATGATTGTTTGACCAATTTCGCATGTCTGTATCTGTGTTCATGAATATACACTTCGAAGATATCAATAGGTAAAGCAACAACACTTCGAAGATATCAATAGGTAAAGCAACAACCATTGTTGAGTCCATGTCACATTGTCTGTAAATCAGTTTTGATTGTACTATTTCTTATGCTAGTTTGTGTCTGTTTGTTAATATGTTTTTGTGCTTTTACTTTTAAAATAAAAAAAAAACAAATACAAAGAATTAATGAATCAAAAAGTTGGTTCTTTGAAAGAACAAATAAAATAGATAAACCCCTAGCCAACCTTATCAAAAAAGGAAAGAAAAACTGAAATACATGCAATAAGGAAAGAAAGGGGTGAAATCACTACAGATCCTGAAGAAATTGAAAAGATCATTATACCTACTTTGAAAATTGTTACTCTCATAGGGTGGAAAACACAGAGGAAATGCACAGATCTATAAATACATACGAATTACCCAAAGTGAATAAAGAAAATATTGAATAACTCAATATCAGCCAGTAAAATTGAGAATATAATAAAAAACTTGCCAATGAAGAAAAGCCCAGGTCCTGATGAATTCATAGCTGAATTCTACAAGAAATTTAGAGCAGATTGAACACCAATTCTTCTCATACTCTTTAATGAAATTGAACGGGAAAGAAATCTCCCCAACTCATTCCTGCAGGCAAGTATTATCCTTATACCAAAACTAGAGAAAGACCATCCAACCAAACAAGAGAACTACAGGCCAATATCCCTAATGAATAAACATGCAAAAATTCTCAATAAAATACTAGCAAACAGAATACAAAAAATCATCACAAAGATTATACATCATGACTAAATGGGATTCATGCCTGGAAAATAGCATGTCAGTGGAGCCAAAGACAAAAATTACATGGTCATCTCCATCGATGCAGAAAAAGCCTTTGATAAAATCCAACACTCATTCATGAAAAACCCTACAGAAAATAGGACTAGATAGCTTTTACCTCAAGTTGATCAAAGGCATCTATGATAAACCAATGGCTAACATCATACTAAATGGTCAAAAATTGAAAGCTTTCACTTTAAAATCAGGAAAAAGACAAAGATATCCACTGTCACCACTCTTATTCAATACAGTTCTGGAAATATTAGCTAGAGCAATTAGACAAGAGAGAGAAATAAAAGGAATAAGGATAGGAAAGGAAAAAGTGAAATTAGCATTATTCATAGATGACATGATATTCTACATAGAAGACCCTAAAAACACCACCAAAACGCTCATGGATTTAATAACCAAATTCAGTAGCATAGCTGGATACAAAGTTAACACCCCATAATCAATAACATTCCTCTACACAAGCAACAAACAGACACACTGAAAGAGAAATTAGCAAAACTACACCTTTCACAATAGCATCTAAAAAGATAAAATACTTAGGAATCAATCTAACAAAAGAAGTAAAAGATCTATACAGTGAAAATTGTAGTGCTCTGAAAAAAGAGATGGAAGAGGATATCAGGAAATAGAAAGATATTCCTTGCTCATAGATAGGAAGAACCAACACTGTGAAAATGGCCATACTCCCAAAAATACAGATTCAATGCAATCTCAATTAAAATACCATTAGTATACCTCACAGAGTTAGAGAAAACATTCCTAAAGTTCCTCTGGAACCAGAAGAGGCCTCGAATGGCAAAAGCAATCCTGGGAAACAAAGGCAGGAGGCATCACAATTCTTGACTTGAAATTATATTGCAAAGCTACTGTGATAAAACCAGCATGGTACTGGCACAAAAACAGACCTGAAGATCAATGTAACAGATTAGAAGATACAGGTACAACTACAAACATACTTAGTCACCTTATCTTTGACAAAGGGGCAAAAGATGTTCAGTGGAAGAAAGATGGCCTCTTTAATAGTGCTGGAAAAACTGGCTTTCCACATGCCAAAGACTAAACCTAGACCTATGTCTTTCACCATGCACTAAATTAAAATCAAAATGGATCAAAGATCTAAATATTAAAACAGAAACACTAAATTTATTGGAAGAGGAAGTAAGTAAAAATCTTGAAGACATAGGGGTAGGCAGAGAGTTCATGAACAAAAACCAAACTGCATGGGAAATACTTCACAAAGAATCAAAAACTGGGATCTCATCTTATTGAAAAGTTTTTTCACATCTAAAGAAATCACCAAGAGAGTAACAAGCAAATCCACGAATTGCAAAAAAATTTTAGCCACTGCCCCTCAGACAAAGGACTTCTATCTAGGACATATAAAGAATAAAAAAAAAGTCAGGCCCCCCAAATTCAAAGACCCAATCCAAAAATGGGCATCTGAGATGAATACACACTTCTCAAGTGAAGAAATACTAATGGTGAATAAATACATGAAAAAATGTTCAACATCACTAGTCATTCAAGAAATGCAAATTAAAACAACACTGAGATTCCATCTCACCCCAGAAAGAATGGCTATCATGAAGAAATCAACCCATAACAAATGTTGGAGAGGCTGGGGGGGAGAGAGGAACCCTACTCCACTGCTGGTAGGAGTGTAGATTAGTGAAACCACTGTGGAAATCAGCTGGAGATTGCACACAAAACTAGAATTGGAAGTTCCATTTAACCCAGCTATTCCTCTTCTGGGTATTTTCCCAGAAGAATTAAAAATATCATACACCCATGTTTATAGCAGCATAATTTATTATAGCTAAATCTTGGAAACAACCCAAATGGGTATTTTTATACAATGGAGTATTACTCAGCTATAAGAAAAGATAAACTCGAGGCTTTTGTTGGTAAATGGATGCAACTAGAGACCATACTCATAAGTGAAATAAATAGGGCCCACATGTGTAAACATCATATTGTGTCTTTGGTGTAGGAACATGAAAGTATATGTAAAATTCAAAACATAGATGATAGGAAAGGTAAAGAAATTGCTCAAAGGAAGGAACGACTGGGATAAGGTAAAGAAGAAAAAGAAAGAAAATATAAATATATATACATGAGTAACTGCAAAAACTTTGTTGCTGATGTCTGATGGTATATTGAAAGCTTTTTTTTTTTTTTTTTTTTTTTTTTTTTTTTTTTTTTTTGTGGTACTGGGGATTGAACTCAGGACCTTGTGCTTGCCAGGCGAGCACTTATTCCACTGAGCTATATCCCCAGCCCTGATGGTATATTGAAAGGAACAGTTAATGCTTAAAATTTTTTATGTTCTGACCAATTTTGCATGCTTATATCAGTAATCTGAGCAACTGATTTGAAGATAACAATATGCAATGAAATTACTACAGTGAATTCCTACCATCTTGTCAAGTGAAACTCTGTATCATCTCTAATGTTTTATCTAATAATTATTTTCTTATTCTCTTTAGTGGTTTGAACAGTCTTCCATTTTTACATCTGGTAATTTGAACAATGTAGTTGAGAATAGCAATATGTAATATAACAACCACTGGTAATTCATATTATTTTGTCTTAAAACCCTGTATCACTTTAAATGTTCATGTGTGATACTGGTATGCTGCTATTGTTCTTTTTTTGTTAGTTTATTTGTTTGTATGCTTCTCATTTACTACTCTCTTTAAAATAAAATTTTTAAAAAAGAAAGAAGGTGGGGAGAGGAGCTCAGAATGAGTAAGATAAATATTATGCTAGGCTGTTTTTGTCCTATTGAGAGTATCAGTCTGTCAGCTGCTTCGTGGTTGAAAGAAAGTAAATGTGAGCATCATTCTATCTTAGGTTTGAGTCTTAACTTCAATACTGTGTCAAAATGAAGAGATAACTACTTCTCTGGGCTTCAGTTTCTGTATCTTAAAATAAGAATAAGAGCAACAACTTTCTGAAATTGTTTTGAACATTAAGCATAATAATGCAAATGAAAAACAGCATAATATCTGGTGTCTAATATATGCTCAGTAAATCTAATGATGATGAGGGTAGTCATGCTGAGGAGGAAGGTGGCAGTAATGATCGCTGCCACTCTTTATTACAGAGCCTTCAAATGCCAGCCCTCCTTTGTTCTTAATTCAGAGACTCTGCTGTTAGCTCAGCCAGCGGTGCACACAAGAAGCAAAAGTGCCCTTTAGGGTTTTCCTGATTGTGCTTCCAGAGTGCTTAGCAACTGAAGGATATCTGAGAGTGGGTGTCAGGTGGCTGGAGGCTGCTTCTGTGTAACTTCTGTAGTTAGATTTTCTTTAGTTGGTGTATATTTGACCATTCATTCAATCAATATTTTTTAACATCTGTTGTGTGCCGAGGATATAACAGCAGACAAAATACAGTCTTTACTTTCAAGGAATATGTCGTTAATTGAAGAGAGAGGCAAGCAAATGTGCAACTTTAGGATGGCAAAATGTGATGGTTGAAATAGGCTTGGGATATATTTGGCCCAGAATCATTTGAGTGAAGTCTGAGTTTCTAAAACCACATAAGAGCCTGGAGAAATGTGAACAGGTATTTAACCAGGGGAAACAAACTCTAACCTAGATTATGAAGCATCTGTTGTTTCTACTTAATTCTCTGCTGATCTCATCACCATTCCTTCCAAAGCAGACAAGGATGGTAAACATTCATCCTTGTGCTAGAAGCTTTTTCTAAAGTCTATGGTTGGTATAAAATTTAGTTCAAGTTACAATTTATACCTTTTTATTAGGATCAATTACTCATTACAATAAAGTTAAATGATTTTTTCATTTTCTGAAACTAATCCTTTTTATCATTTGTAGATTGTTTGTTTTTTAAAAGACAAACTCACTTAAGTGAGCTATGAACATTCTTGTCCATGGGAACTTTTCTAGAACATAATGTAATATGCTTATGATCTGTTTATAATAACATGTGGGTCAGCAGCAAATATTTAAGAGGAAAAAAGGGAAGATCTTAAGATAGTCTGAGTCATTATTTAAACTTATGTTGGAATTGAGTCTCTAAGAAATAATAAAGAATCCTATAGTACAGTTAAAGTTTTAGAAAATAGTTTAAGGGTATTTTATTTATGGTGAACTGAATTCTAACATATTTTTACCATCTTCAGAAGTGTCTAAAATATTTTGTCAACTTGGTATATATTTTTGGTACTTTAAGCATTTTTAACTTCATATTTCATCATAAGAACAAACTTTAAATAAAAATTTTCTGTACTACTAACTCCACAAATGATTCCACAGAGGCCAAATAAGCATGTTCTTCAGCATGTCTGAGGCTGTCCCCATCATTAGAAATACCCTAATAGCAGTAGTATTTCCCCCTCATAAGCAAATGTTTAAAATCCATTTTAAGCAGATATTATTGTAGATAATCTGGGATGACGGATGGGAAGAAAAAGTACAGAAAGTTTCAGAGATCCTGGAAATGCATAAGGTCTAGACTGGTAGACCACCAACTCTAGAACCAAAATCCTTAACCAGGATTTCCAAGCTAGTAGGAGCAAAGCCAGTCTTTTTTTTATCCTATTTGACTCAAATTCCTACAACAGTGATCATTTCCCCAGATACCTCCTGCCTCCTTGCCTTAGAGACCTCTGAGGATTTCAAGACAAGCAGGGCACCATGTAGGAACCTATGAGAGTGATTGGGGTCTTCCCACCTAGAGCTGCAGAAGCACAGCACAGGGGCCATCTAAAGTGAAAGCGAGCAGCACCTGTTCCCTATGGACTAACTGAATGGGTTTCACTCTGTAAAAGAAGCCCACAGTTTGTGGCTCACAGAGAGGGCTCACAAAATATTTGTTGAATGAGTGTGAATACATAAATACATGCATATAAGGCCAGGCCACACAGTTTCATGTACTAAAACCAGGAAGGAATATTTGAAGCTACCCGATTTGTCCTGTGAGCATGGCCAACATCAAAAGTTATCAGCAGTTTATTTTTTAACCACTTACAAAGTCACTGAGCTTGTTCCACCTCGCCCAGCATGTGACTAAAGGCAGGTGGAAAAGGCGGGCCCCTGAGAGCCATGCGAAAGACATCGACACCTGGGATTTATTGTCGGCCTTGCCGCAGCGTGGCAGACAGCCACAGGACAAGTCTCTCTTCCCTGTTTCCGTGGTCACCCTAAGTGCCCTCATGCCCCTCAGCCAGTTGGCAAGTGTTCTTAGAGATCTCATCTTTGTAAACAGTTGGCAAAAGAGAAAAATAAAAGAAGAGGGTGACCCAGTCTCTGTACTAACCCTGCTTTAGAGGTCTTAGGTCTGTCCTTTGAGTGAAGGGGAAAGGGTGCCTATACTCTGCAACCCTCAAGCCAGGAGAGGAGCTTCAGGGGAGACCTTCTTCCCTGTGGTTGTCACATAGGAGCACATCAAGAAGAGGCCCCCAGTGGGAATGAGGAAATTCACTTACCTCACAAGTACATAGTGAATATCTGTACTGCAAGGGACCAGGAACAGAATTGTTGCAACTCACTTAGAGTATAAAGAACAGTAGCGAATTGAACAGCCACAAAATAAATGACAAATTGTTACTGTGGTGCCTGCTGCAAAGGAGACAGACATGGCTGTGTGGCCATCAGAGAAGTCTTTCCTCAGGCAGTTACATTTGAACTGGGGGCCATAGATCTGGTCTGATAACTAAAAGGAGAGGGACTGGAAGAGCCGGCAGAAGTGATTACAAGGGCAAAGGTCTGGGGCAGCAGGGCTGAGGCTGGGGCGGAGAGTGGGAAGCTGACAGGTGCATAACGCCAGGAGAGTCTAGAGGAGTCAGAACGACAAACGCTGACGGACGCTGGGTGCTCGTTGTGTACCAGGGCAACAAGTGTTTGAAAGTATTACCTAATGTAAGCCACCATACTTTCACATACGAAGAAACTGAGGCACAGAGAGGAATAACAGGGTTCCTGGATGAGCCATCAGAGAGTGTTAAGCAATAGTGACTCGATAAAATTAACAATTCAGATCAAAATAAAGCAGAGATGTCCCCACCTGCGCAGATTTTTCTTTGTACTCAAAATAAAAATATAAACATTTGAAACTGTCATGAGCACTAAATGAAAAGAAAGCAGATGATTATTCTTCCATGAAGACCGAGGTGGTATTAGCTAAAGTACCGTGTTTGAGGGAATGCAGAAGAGACAGCAGCTGATAACAGCTTCCTTTGCTTTCTGGGAACTGCATTCCAAGAAGTTGGATATAGAAGAGCAGCTTGTGGTATGGACTAGAAAGACAGACTGAGGACAGCCTCCGAGGGCCTGTGGCTGACCCCCAGCCCACGCCAAACTCCATACCGTAGTACTGTAGTACTCCAAGCGGCAGGACTGTTTTACTTATATCCAGGGAGCAAAATCTTCCCATAATACATCAAATCCAGGCCATATGTTTTTTTCTTTGATAGCTGCAGTATTTTAAAAACTGGGAAACTGTACATTAAAATGTACAATTCTGGCTTCTTTGGCAGTCGTAGGCCACCATCCTCCCATGGCCCTATGGACTGACACTGTTCCATTCTAATGCCCCAGCCAAGATACACCAGCCCCATACCTGATACGCCTGTGCCACCCACTCTCTTACTCACCTGGCTCCGCGTGCATCCACATTGGATTGCATTCTGTGGTTCTCACTTGCCCTGGAGCCTTTGGCTCAAGGATTCAGGAGGCTACACTGGAGGTTGGGGCAAAATGGAGACGAGCTGTAAACATGTGTAGGTCATCTTGGCACAGACTTGTGCTTAGGATCTCCAGGGAGACGAAGAAGTTGTGCCAGGTGGGGAAGCACGTGGGAGAGACCTAGGTAGGGACAAGTGGAGGGCCTGTGGCACGAACAGAATGCAGTATAGGGGCCCAGTGAAATGGAGGGTGAGCCTACAAATCAGAGAGCAGGATGAAAGTGTAGCCCTGTAGCCCTGTAGCCCCTGGTGGGGTTTAGGAAAGTCAGACCAGCAGTGGCATGTGAGGGCCCAAAGCCCAGATGCACCCGCCACGGAATAATGGCAAGTACAAACCCGAGCAGTTATTCCTGGATTAGCAAGTGCTGCGGGCAAAATAAAGGGCCAGAAGCCAGGGTGAACCCACTTAGTTTTCACTGGCGGGAGGCAGTGGTCAGAAAAAGAAATAGTTTTGAGAAGTTAACATCACTTGCAGAAAATGAAGTATAATAAAAACTACAGTAGGTTAAGAATGGAGTCGTTTTTTACTACCACACAGAACCATTGTAAAATATCATCATACTCGTGTCCAGGGGTAGATACTGTTAAGATACTGTTAAGCTACCCTGGACACGAGCATGATGATATTTTACAGTGGTTCTGTGTGTTAGTAAAAACAACTCCATTCTTAACCTATCTGCCTGAGTTAGGTCAGTTAAGTGTTCTTTGTGCAGTCAGTCCAGCCTGCATGGCTGGGGCCGAGGCCTCCTCGGGCTTACATAAAGCATAGATCTTGCCCAAATGAGGAAAAGCTTTAGCGATGTTAAAACCATTAGGGTTCCGTAGGCCTGACTTGAACCAAGCAGAATAAACAAACCCCTTCCCAAATTGGAATCCTCTGGACTCCTTTCAGAGTTATCCAAGGGGAAGGGCCAAAGCGCTCCAGGGTCTTTGTGTGGGTTAATATCTTGTTTCAGCCCCTTAGCTCCAGTGAGATACATGTCTTCACTTTGTCCTATTTTGAAACGTCTTCACATTTCAATTGCAAATCTACAGATGGTTTGTGTTCTGGACCTATCACATATACAATATTTTTTTTTGTTTGTTTTTGTGCATTAGATGTTAAAGCCCAAGTTAGACCTATTGGAAATATGTTACAGATTCAGGAACTTGTTTAGAAAAGTTCTAGAAAGCATTCACATTTTCCATGGATAGGGTCTTGTTAGACTCCCAACTTCAATTTCTCCTTTCAGTGTTGTTTTTCACTCTTTCTAGTGTAACAGTTTTAAGTTTTCTATATGCAGAGGAAACATAACTTTGTATCTCTGTTCTCACAGCAGTTAAATGGTATCATTTTCAAACTCTTTTTTGTCCCATCTTTTCAAAATGGGGAGGCAGATTAGAGAATTATGAATTTTATAAGTCATATTGGTCCTTGTGATGGCTGGACACCATGCTAGGCACTGTTTGTAGATAAAAGAGGAAGCTAGATTAAAGAATAAAGTAATTTCTTCATTCTCTGATGTTCAGTCTATTAAAAGTGGGGTGAACTTCAGGACAGGAAACCAAGGCACAAAGCACTAAGAACTGAGCTCTAGGTGGTTACAGAGCTCACAGAAGCATGCTTTGAACTAATCTGAAGCTAGACTCAAGCCTTTTGCCTGCCTCTGGTCTACCTGTAGGAAATGCAGTTCAGCCCAGCACAGCATGGAAAACACTTAGAGAGAATGGATGATTTAGGTCATAGACACGTGAACAAGTGTTTGCATTGTGTGACATACACAAGGCAAGGACCAGTGATTAAGAATGTGAGATTTGGTGACAGAAAAAAATAATACCAGATCTACCACATAAATAAAGCAAGATCTGTGGCAAGTTACTTAATTTTTGTCTTCCTAAATATCATCACTTGCCTTTAAAATAAGCCATTTCAGATACTTGTCTGAGAGAATTATAATAGGATAAAATAGATGAATTAGTGTCTGGGGAGGCCTCCATTGGAGAAGACACCTTCAGTGAAGGAAGATGCCAAGAATGTTCAGGCCTGAAACCCTGACTTACACAGTGAGTGCTGACAACAGTCCAGTAGGGTGTCATGGACACCAGATACTGGCAGCCTGGGCTGTCTGTGTCCAACTATAGGAGCCAATGCCTTTTGTGTCCGTACTGCTCAGGACCCAAAGATAGAAGCCAGCAGGTGTCTTTCCAGATCCTATGACTGTTTTATACCAAATCAGAGAGGAACTGACCTTAGGAAGGAAATGTGAGGTCTCTCCCAAACTTGTATAAACTATGCTTTTTTTGCTTTATACATTTCTTTGGGCTGGTCTCCATCCTCCCCCAACCCTACTGCAATCATGTACATCTTCTCAAAGGGCCAAATATCCACTTTGATCTCCTAGACTTCTGTCTAATGAGGGCTGCATAAAAACCCCCCTTCATTTTTCACATCACACAACAGTCAGGCTGTTACAAGCATGCTTGCAGGTGGGAGTTAAAGGAAAGCAATAACAATGGAAAGGAAGGAACTAATCCTGCAGACAACTGGTAGATGAATGGATGCAAACTCGGCCCAGGACATAGAGAAATAAATAACAAATGCCTCCGAGATTTTGGACCTGGGGAAGTGAAGGTAGTGCTATTAGAAACAAAAATATGAAAAGTTAGATCCAGTTGGAATATCTTGACTTTGAGAGGCTGAGATATTTAAGTTGACACTCAAATAGAGACATCTGAATTTTGTCAGAGTGAAAGGTCCAAACCAGAGTTATATATTTGCAAGCCATCTGCTTAGATGTGATCATTACAACTTGAAATGAGCTTTTTAGGTGAGTCTAGGCTGAGTACCCACAGGAGGCTCCAAAACTAACACCAAGGAGAATTAAGGAAAAAAACACAGTAGTGTATTGTCCTGAGGCAAGACTCAAGGAAGGTCCATGGTGTGTGGTTTAAAGTTGCATATAACCAAATTCCCTCCATGTCAGCAACTCTGCAGTGATTTTAATGATCTCAGTCATAATGTCCCCAACCCTATCATTAGCCACTTGGTGATAATGATAAAACATTGGCATATATTTTTTTAAAGGTCAGTTTGACGTTGTCAGCAAAGTCCTACTTAAATCATCAAGCATAATAAAATAATGACCAACTTTATAATTAAAGATAAAATAGTTCCTCATCCATTATTAACTTAGGTACAGTATATGATATCAGTTGAATTCACATAGGAAGCACACAGTGAGTGCTTCACTTATAATAGTAATTGGTCAAAAAGCAAACACTGCAAGTCTTAGAACCTTCGAGAATTTTTGATCCCATTTGAATTCAAAAACATTCATTGGGGAAAGAAAATCTTTTCAATAAAATGTACTGAGAAAGGTGGATATTCACATACAAAAGAATGAAATAGGGCTCTCACTTTCACTCTACATAAAATGTAACTCAAAATGGGCCAAAAACTCTAAACAAAATTTTTAACAGAAAACATAGGGGAAAACCTTTATAGCATTGAATTTGGCAGTGATTTGTTGGATGTGATGTCAAAGACACAAGTAACGAAAGAAAAAATAAATTAGACTGCATCAAAATTAAAAACATTTTTGCATCAAAGGACACTAGCAGGAGAGTAAAAAGACAACAGGCCAGTCTTGGTGATGGGGGACTGTGATCCCAGCGCTCATGAGACTGAGGCAGGAGATCGCTGTGAGTTCAAGGCCAGCCTGGGCTAAAAACTGAGTTCAAGACAAACCTGGACTACATAGTGAGACTCTGTCTCAAAAGAAAAAAAAGAAAAAAAAAACCAAATACTCAATATATAGAGTACTAAAACTCAACAATAAAAAAAACCAAATGATTCAAACATAGATAAAGAACTTGAATAGATATTTCTTTCAAGAAGACATACAAATGGCCACTAAACATGAAAAAATGGTCAATACCACTAGTCATTAAGAAAGTGTAAATTAAAGCCACAATAAGTTACCATCTCAAACCCACTAGGATGTAAACTCAGAAGGAAAACAAGTGTTGTTAAGGACATGGAGAAATTAGAGACCTATATGTACACGGCTGGTGGAAATGTAAATTGATAGTCACTCCAGCAGACAATTTAAGCATGGCATGCTTAAATGCTAACTACAGAGCTAGCCGTGACCCAATAGTTCACTCCTAGGTATGTATCCAAGAGAAAGGAAAGCATGCAAAGACAAATATTTTTACATAAATGTTCATTTATTATTCATGATAGCCAAAAAGTGTAAAAACCCAAATGTCTATCATTTCATGGATAAACAAAATGTGGTATAAACCTACAATGGAATATTTTTCAATTATAAAAACAAATGAAATTCTGATTGATAGACTTTGAGAACATTACACTAAATAAAAGAAGCCAACCACAAAAGGCCATGTAGTCTATGATTCTACTGTATGAAATGTCCAAACTAGGCAAAGCCATTGCCAGGAAGATAGACTGGTGGTTATGGGAACTGATGGGAGGGGGATAGTGGGCAGGAGAGTGAGTGCTAACATGTGCAAGCTCACACATGGGGTGAGCATGTCCTAGAGTGGACTATAGTGACAGTTATACAACCTTATAGATATACAGAAAAGCCACTAAACCGTACAAATTAAAAAGTAAATATGAGTTTTATCAGTTTTTAAAAGTGGACATGAATATTCATCAATGTTTAGCATAAAAGTATTTAACTTCGAGACTCGTCAGTCCTCGTGGGTTTGCTGCTAATGCCAAACTGGAAGGCATGCAGGTGGTGCGTGTTTCTCACAACACAAATGTATAGAAGTTTTCCACACTAACAACTAACTCTCCAACTTTCCCAACACCAGTGTCCTATACTTCAAATTTGCCACTTTGTGCCTGGAGTTAAGGTCAGACCCAACAGGTAAAGGCTTGATCTCTTAAGACTAACCCTACTCAGATCTTGCTTTCCAAGTCTGGAGAATGTGGTATTTCTGGCCAAATAGGCTAGAAATTCAGGGTTGCCGTGGTGCCTTCCTTAGTGCAGTAATATGCTAGCATGACTCACATAACTCAAGAAAACATGTTTATCATTCTTACAAAGGATACAAGTAGCAGGGCGTGGTGGCGCACGCCTGTAATCCCAGCACTCGGGAGGCTGAGGCAGGAGGATTGTTGCAAGTTTGAGACCAGCCTGGACTACAAAGTGAGCTCAAGGCCAGCCTGAACTGCATAGTGAGACAAAAATAAAATAAAATAAAGGATTCAAGTAAACAGCTAGAGGTGCATAAGACAAGGTATAGCAGAAGGCACACTTCCATGCCTCTTTGGGTGTACCACCTTCCCAGCACCTCTATGTGTTCATCAGCAGCCCAGAAGTGCTGTGAGTCCCATGGTTTTGGGGGTTTTACCTAGACATTTTCACATAACCTTACCAATTTTCAACTCAGTCTTCAGCTTTTCTTCCCTTCCCACAGGATGAGGGTGGGACTGAAAGTTCCAACTGTTTAGTCACGGTGTGGCCTTTCTGCTGCCCGCCATCAACCCAAAGTTACCAGAAGCCTAGCAAGAGTCACCTCATTAGAACCAAACATTTCTACTATCAAGAAATTCAAGGGATTGAGGAACTCTGTATCATGAACAGGCTCCTTGTCTGAGGAGCTTGCCCTGAGAAGCTTGCAGCACCTGATATTCTAGCTATACTAAAGGACGGAGGCACTGGGGTGGAGCCAGAGGGCTCTGGGCTGGGAGTCAGGGGCCATGAGTTCTGGAGCAACTGCTACATGCAGATCTGTGTGACCTGGGGCAGAAGATGTGGTCTCTCAGAGGTATGGTTTTGTGATCTGTAAAATGTGGAAAGTTTCCCCCGATTATCCATCTATTTCTTCAGCACTGAGCCTGAGTCCCGCTTCATTCAACTACCACTGCAAACGGTCCTCCGTTTATGTAGAGACCAAAGGGAAGTTGGTAATTTCAAGGGGCTTTGGTGTCAGACTGATATGGCACTGGCTGCATTGCCAGTCTCAGGGTGATGCTGAGCAAGTCCCGAACCTGTGTCCCTGAGCTGCTGGTGGGAATCATAAAGCAAAGAGTGCTGTGCTGTCTGGGTAGTGGTTGTGGGAACTGAGTGAGCTCTGGAGAGAGCTTTGGACAATTCCTGTTATATAGTAAGTACTGGGACAGTTATTACAGGTTATTCAATAATATTACAATTTACTTCTGATTATTATTGATTGTGAGATTGTAAAATAGAGAAGCAGAATCGCTTAGCTCGATCAGGTGGGACCCTGGAGCCCTGGTAGCCCGGTGGGTTCAGTTCTAGAACCAGCAGTATCTATAAGGTCCACCATCCCTCAGGGCTCTCTGCTGAGTAAGAGGACATCAGATTGCCACCAGCAACATTTAAGAGACCTTCATCGTGTCCCAGCTCACAAGCTTCTCAGGGCTGCAAGCTTCTCAGGGCAAGCTCCTCAGAAATGCCATTCTTTACAGAACACTATTTCAACTTGCCATGTGAGTTTTGGCACAATTGTGGTTTTGTTTTTTACCCAGGGTAACTAGAAATAGGTAAACCATCAGTGAACAGTAGTGATAAAACAATTCGTGTGCTGTAAAAAGAAAAGATGAGTGAATTCCGCACCCTAGAAATCTCTTATTGTGAGTAAGGTATTTTCCGTCTTTCAGTTACATAGTTGTGGTTAGGGTATTATCCTTCTTTCAGGTCCTATGTAAATCTAAAAACATATTTACATGTTTATTTATCACAGTGCTATATGTAATGTTAAAAATTATAAATACGACATGGAATACTAAAGAACCATTAAAAATCAAATACCGTAAAGCCAGTATTAGAATTGAGGAAATGTACACTATATTTTTTGTTATTATTGTTATTATTAGAAAAATTAAGGTTGCTGTTTCCTAATCCTAACTTTGAAAATAGTATGTATATTTATAGAAAAAACATTAACTGCTACAACAAAAATATTTGCAAAGATTATCTCTGTGTGGGATTTATTGATTATTATGTTTATTATTGTAATCTTCTTTTTTTATATTTCTACATACATTTCTACATTTTTTATCATGAGCACATATTTCTTTGGAAATCAGGGTGCAGAAGTTATGTCTTATTAATGAAAATTCTGTCCATTGTTTTCTTTTTCTTTTATTTCTGAGACTGTTTAGTTCAATAAAGAATTTCATCTGACCATGTCTTATCTCTCAGTATAGATATAGTGAGATATACTTTTTTATCAGCACCAGTAAAAAAAGGTATCTTTTTTTTCTTTTTATGTACTGACTTAGAAATAATACACTTCATTTATTTTGTGAACTCATCTTCTTCTGTGTGGGGTTAAGAACTAGCTAGACACAGTTGCTGCAAGATTGATTTTTTTAATTCCAAAAACAAATTAACTAATTCCAAACAACCAAATTAACTAATAATTTTGTAAACTCATACCACCTTATTGAAAGCAATTTTCAACTGTCTGACATTTAGTGTTTCTAAGATAACTCTGAATCTTTTATAAAAAGAAATCAATGTCTTAACTGGAAGTGCACCATTAAATGTGCAGTTGAGGATCTAATGCTTAACTTTTAAAATGTTAAATTAAATGCACAAAATTCACTGAGAACTTATCCATTTTCAAAAAAAAATGTGTAGGGCAGATGCAAGAAATTTTTATTTTCTTATCTAATTATAGCTTGAAGTGTTTCTCAGAACTGATATTCCAGTATGTATTGGACCAATACATGGACAGCTGACAAGGTGGAGCAGTTTTTTGATCATGAAAAGACTGAGGCTTTGTACTATGGGTAAAATTTTGAGATGCCATTTTTATCAGTTTTAAAAATACTGTTATATGTGCATTACAAAAAAGTAAAGCAGAGCTGTATAATATGTAAATATATACTAGTTTGGTGAGTACTGGACAGATGTACAAATACAGACTTACATGCATGAAAGTATTTCCCCCCAAAAGGATCATATTTCCTTGTTCTCCACTTCCATATTTTAACTAAACTTATCATGAAAGGATAAATTTACCTCACTTTGTCTATATTTTTGCAACAATTTCCTTCCTTCCTTCCTTCTGTCTTTCTTTCCTCCTTCTCTTTCTCCCTTTCTTACTTTTCAGTGCTGGAGACCCAACCCAGAGCCCCATGCATGGTGGACGAGCAGTTTACTACTAAACCACATCTCCAGCCAGCAGCATTGTTTTTTAAGCACTAACTCTGAAGGGTAGAAGATTCCCCAAAAGCACTAAGTGAACAATTACTAAGAAATATACTCACCAAGGGTAGAGATTATACCCAGCCCTATCTGGTATTTCTGAGTTGTGAAATTGATGGACAGTCCCTGGGAATAGCAGCTTATCACCAGAGAGAAAGGAAGGCAAAGAGGGTTGGGGAGGCTGCTCCAACTACTTAGAGAAGCGTTCTGAAAGGACAACTTGGCCTGGGATTCCCATCCTTCAAGATGAAGTGATCTCTAGACCCAAATCAAGACCTAAAATCTGGGATACATGTATCTGCCTTTGTTCCTTCCGACATCTGTTCACTTGTGCTTTCTGGAAAATAAAGCTTTCTTCCTGGTTTTTTATAGTCATGCCCTATCTCTCTTAATGTGTGTTCATCATGGGGAATAACTTGCAGTTTCCTAAATAAGCCATAGTATTCTCACCCTTGGATCTTAGGATTCTTACAACATGGAAGACCAAACTTCTTGGAACCACCAACTTTACAAATTTTGTAGGCCCCATTCATCCCCCTGGGAATCACGAAGTGTAATGGGAAACCTTTTGAAGAGACTGCACTTCCCATGTAAATGACACAGAGACAGCAAGGTTGAAAAGGTCACTATGCGATATTGTATTTCCCTTGCATGAATTATTAAAGGCTTGAGAAGTCCTAGAGTTAACAGCCTGCTTAACTTTGTTCAACCAGTTATTAACTAAGGGAACCACACTTTGCATAAATTCAGAGTAACACACTTTGGGAAATACTAATTTATGAACTTGCAAATAGGAAAGGCTAAGGTTCCATGTGCTGTGGTATTGAGCAGTTGGAGTGTTGGAGCTGAAGTGGTGGTTCCAGGCTGACCAAGGAAGGGAACTATTTACTCTCCTGGTCAAATCCTTACTGTGGAATCTAAGTAGCCTATTTACCATATTGCTCTGAGTAAAGAAGTGCAGGAATTAACACTAAAATCTCTTGAGATGCTTCCATAAACTGGAATATCAGTGAAACAGTATACCAGGTGCCTAGGAACCTGAGCTCTGGAGTGAAACAGACCTGGCTCAGGTGCCAGCTGCTTGGCTTACTACTGATGTGACTGTGTATGATCCATAGTTTTCTTATGAATAAAATATGTATAATAATACCGTCTCTCAGTTAATCCATAGAAGCACATAGTACAAGTATATTTAAGCAGAAACTAGAATTTGAAATTATTTTGTCTCATGGTACCAACATCAAGGTCATGACAGTATCTGGAGATATAGCCATATTCTGCTGTTGAAGAAGTATGAGCAGAACACGGGATTGGCAGCACTGACTGTAAATGAGATAGATGACTTTATTTATCAGAAATCTCCCAAAAAGGCTTTCACCAAAAAGCTAGTGTTCAGTGGACTCTGTGAACTTTGCTGCACAGATGTGAAGGAAGCATCAGTGATCATAGAGCTCATTGGAAACCTTTTGGAGCTTTCAGTGATACACACTGTGGCACATGTGCCATAGGTTCCCACCACTCTCCTAGGTCCTCAATCTCTCGTCATATTGCCAGTGTTACCGAGAGGGAGGCTGGGCTGGCATGTAGCTGAGCACTGGGGTGGTGTGGCGTGTGGAGGGGAAGGACATGAGGAGGGCTCAGTGAGGGTAAAGGACAAAATACAACTGCTAACAGGGTGGGACTTGGGGGACAGAAAATTATGTCCCAAGAAAAATATTGGGGTATTTCTTTATGGTGCATGGTATCAATCCCCAAGAAACCCTGTTTTAAGGAAACCTACATTAAAAGGCTGCATCTGTTTCAAGCTTTGATTTGTGTTTCCTTTAAATATGATGTCATGCTTGTACTGAGACACATAGGTCATTGGCTTCATTAGGGTTTTACCAGTCAGGCTTCCCTTTCATGCTTTTATTCATTTTTTTTTTTTAAAGATATTCTTTATTACCATTTTCTACTGGTCACTACATTTGTCATTCATTGTAACAATATGTGATTTGTATCTCAAGATGTATTGCCAATTTTGATCATTTTATCTAAATGTCATTATATTATCTCATATATTAGGTGAGTGGCTATTTCTTAAGATTTAGGAGTTATTTTTATTTCCTATAGAGCACTTTACTTTGAAGTTGTGTTTTAGAGTCAGTCACATCTGAAAAGAGGTCTTTCTGTGGCTTACTTCACTGTACATAAATTATCAGTATCCAAAAATACAGTCTACTCCTGTCATCAGGCCAAACTCTGACTCAATTTTTAGGAAATCTTGTTACTTTCTAAATTATTCAGAAAATTTGGAGAGTGAGGCTAATTAGATTTAGGAATTGACCTTATTATTTAACTCCTTTATTATTTTAACTTTTTGAATATGAGTCTAGAGAAAACCAAATACAATTTAGGAGTTCCCACTTTTTGCTTCGGTAGATTTTTGGTAGTTTGGTCCAAAAGATGGGTGAAATGTTTACAATAAATCCCTCACCACCTGCCTGCCTTTCACCATCAGAGAGAAGCATCCATTTGGAAACTACGGATTTAATAGGAAAGAGAAAAGTTCACTTGAAATACACGTAAAACAAGTGGAGAACAACGTTGCTCAACTGTTAAAGCTTTTCCTCAATTCTTTTTAGACTAGAGCAAACACATTCCTCAAAAAAGGAGCAGCTCACTTAATTAAACAGCAGATATCATCAAAAGCATTTCCTCTGTGATATTTCAAAGGCAGTTGTGCTGCTTAGGCCAGGATGAGTTCAACGGAGAGCATCAGAGCCTAGGCCACTCACAGAGGTGCCACGTCAACCTGGTGGTTGCTATGGTTTTGATGTTGGAAAGGAAGAGAGTATACATTCAGGAATGGTGACTTCGGAGCTTAGTAATTTGGAGACAAGGCCATTTGGAGTGATAGTTACAGATATTTCTGCAATGGAGATACAATAAGACATCTAAGAATACTGAGGTCTGAGTGTTAAACCCTTCTATAAACTTTCTGTTTGGTGTTCAGGTGAAGACAGGTAGGTGGTAGACAGGTTTTATCTCAGCAAGGGACCACTGAGGGCATTGAAAGCAAAGCAGTGATATAAGAAAGGTTGTGGGCAGATAGTGCGTGGTCCCCTCCTGCACCAGTATGAGGTATGTGAAAGACACCCAGGAACATCTGTAGGGAAAGAAAGACTCCACTAGAGACTGAGGGCAGCTTGGACCCCAGGGCAGCATTTCCTAAAGAGGCTCCAAGGATTCTAGTCCCATAGAATGATGTCATAGGTAGTAGTGGGGCTCTGGGGAGCACTGGGTTGAACTTATGTAAGTGGGTCCATTAGTGAAAGACTCTTCAGAGCCTGAAAGGGTGTATCAACATGGCCCATGCGTCCCCAGGAACAGAATGCATGATATGCATCTGTGGTAATTCCCCAGTTTAGAAGACCCACAAAACTGCCTTTTCTTCCAAATACCAGCCTTTTGAAGATCATACTTTGGAAAATTCTATTCCAGGGCTTATCGTAGGTTTTTTTCAAAGCTTGTTCGATGAATGAATGAATGAATGGTTAAGTAGATGAATGAGTGAGTGAAAGGATGAGTCGTAGGCAATGAGGCAGACTGGGAGGGTGTCAAGACAAAGAGAAAGCCATGTATGGTATTTCTAATTAAAGGAATCATTTTGAGCCTAGGAATCTTTGCCTTTGGTACTTCTCTTTAATGCAGCCACCACCTTCTCTCCTGCATCCTTCTGCCACCAGCTGTAGTGAGTCATGTATTTATTTAGATACATCTTATTATGTATTCTTCCTTACTTTTATAGGCAGATCTGTTCTTACAACTGCCAAATGGACCTCTGTGAAATCAAAGTTGTTGAGGGGTGTAGAGTTGATGATACCATGAAGTTCTGAAATCTTCTGGGCATAGGGGCCCTGGGGCCCCAGGTCTCCCTGTTTACATGAAATATGCATACATGTGTATGGCCTTCTTTTCTCTTCCATTTCACTTGGCTGTGTCCACACCCATGCTGATTTTTTTCCACCCTGATGAGGATAAGGAAGCAAATAGTACTCTGCACAGTGTCATAGTATACTGATTGAAGCATTATGTGCTATGTATTAATGCAACTTCTGAAAATGAAAAGCCGTACCCTCCACCTCTCAGGTGACAGGAAGCTGGAAAACAGGCCGACAGACAGATATTCAGAAAGATCTCCATAATAAACTTGATAGTATAGAACTATTCACAAAGCAAAGGATTTAGCTAAGAAACCTACAAGGCTTTGAATGGGTTTCAAGTAAGTATGGCCTGTCAGGGAATACCAACTTTAGTGTAACCATGACTTTCCTTGCTTTATTTCAGAACGCCAACCAGCTACCTCTATGGCCAACTCTAATGCCCTCCCTTCAAGTTCAGCAGGAGTCAGCAAGGAACTGATCGATCTGCAGCCCCTCATCCAGTTCCCAGAGGAAGTTGCCAGTATCTTAACAGAACAGGAGCAGAATATTTACCGAAGAGTCCTGCCAGTTGACTACCTTTGCTTCTTAACCCAGGACTTGGGCACCCCAGAATGCCCGAACTCCTCGCCCTGCCTCAAAGCATCTGTCTCAGCATCAATTCTCACCTCTCATAACGGAGAGCACAGTGCCCTTGAAGACCTTGTGATGAGATTTAATGAGGTAAGGAACTACTTTTGGGTGTTTTTGTATTTGAAGAGCCATTTGTAATTTTTAAGCATAATTCCCTCTTTGTTTGCCTGTCACTGATGTCATCTGTCTGTCTTGCCACTTCCCTCACAGTGGGTTTTCTTTCCAGGCAGTAAACTCAACAACACTCTTTCTCCTTCTCACTGAGCGCACTGCCCTTAAGCCTAATTGACCCTATCTCCCTTCCCTATCATTGGCAAGTGCACCAACCTTTCCCCTTTCTAATAACCAGACTTACAACCCCTAGTCTCCCCTCTGCCCACTCCCACTAGTGTTTTTGAGACTAAATCTTACTTTAGAGTTTTGACGACATGGTCCCTAACCACATCGGTGTAGCCCACTCTGTGCTGCATTATCAGTTTCCTCAGCAGAAAGCTAAAACCCAACATACCTGGGGTTCCACGCATAAAGTACCGTAAAGCTATTCACTGAGGGACATGGATCACCCTGCTCCCCTCTCTACATGCTGTGAATGTCTTCAGCCCCAGAAAGTCACTTCAAAGCCTCTGAGACCCAGCCAGAAGCCAGCTCTAAAGAGGACAGGTGTGGCTGGAGTCTGGGAACACTTAGGATGATGCATCTTACAGGGCTTGGAGTTGTATCTGCTAAAACTGCAAGTTCCTATTCCCGCCCCAGGCTGAGTGAGACAGACTTTCTAGGAGTCTGCATGAGAGCTTACAAACTATACTAACCCAAAGTTGGTTGTTTTTACATGGTATTCTTGATTTCCCTTACTGCTAAAAATGGACTGGAAAACGAAACTTCCCATAAGCTTAGTGATTTTATTAGTGGATTTTATTGTATTTTATGAAGTATTTTAAACTTCTAGATCTAGTCACGCTCACATTTTTAAGGCCCTATTCTTGTCCCTTTTCAAAAATATTTGACCTAAACTTAAAAGTGAATTGCCTGAACTTTTAAAATCTAATTTTAAATTAAACTTGGATTTCTTCCACTCAGTGCTATAACTTTGGGAATCAAAGATGAATCAATGATATCACTTATTCAGAACTAGTGACGATATGACCCACAGCTGGGCTGAGGCTTGCTTTGGACTATGTCTGAAAATAGTTTAGCTAAGCAACTTCAGAACATAAACAAGATTTCTGGGAAAACACTTAAAGTACTTAAGGGAACAGTCTGTTTTCAAGTATTCTTAAGCGTGTATTTTCATATAAATTATGGGTATGCTGATTAAAAATCGTTCTTAAATAGTCATTACAAGCAGATCCCAAATAAACTCCACTAGAAAACCTAAGATAGCTAAATTCTAGTTGTTTTGTATACCTTCAACTAGAAAAGCTACACTGCATTTAAAAAGATTTATTACACTCAGATTTTCATCTATTTAGAATGGTTTTGCTGCTAATGAGCATGGCTTTCTGTCCTAAAAAGAAAAGGCAGGAAGGAGTTTGCATTCATATAGTAGGTACAATAAATCAGACAGTTTCACATTCTTAATCCCATTTAATCCTTATGACCATTGGCATTATGCCTGTTTCGCAGATGAAGAAAGTGAAGCATACACAGCAACATAAGGAAAGACAGCACTAGATTCTGACCTATACAATAAAATAAATATTCCTGAGTCCATACTAACATGAATAAATATTAAATTAGCCAGACAGTGTGGTGGACTAGCAGCTCTTAGTTATCAGAGAATTCCAATTAGCAAATATAGGAAAAAGAAAATGACAATTAGATTTCCTGCACTGTTTATTACAGGCAAAAAACACTGATGAGTTCTAAAATGACTGAGTGAAAGTAAATGTGATAAGAAGCAGGATATTTGCCTGGTCTCAGAACAACTCTGCACAAAATAAAGGGAAAAATAGAACAGTGGTGGGAAACCAGTATTAGACACTATCTCAACCAAGTGATCGAGGATTACAAGACCAGTAATGAGAGTGTCAGTGTGTGTCCCCTGACATGTACAGTGCCCCCGAGGAGCATGTGACATCATTTCTATGGCATTCTTGTTTCAAAAACCTAATTATGAAACCAGTACCAGGTAAACCCACATTTAGGGACATTTTATTTTTCAGAAAGTATCAAGATCATGGGAGGTAAGAAAAAAATTGAGTAATTATCAAGACTAGAGGAGATGAATGTCTGCTAAGAGCTGGGCATGGTGGTGTATACCTATAATCCCAGGACTCTGGAGGCTCAGGCAGGAGGATCCTTGTGAGTTCAAGACCAGCCTGGGCTACAAAGCTCAAGGCCAGCCTGAACTGCATAGCGAGAACTTGTCTCAGAAAGACTAAATAAATAAATAAATAAATAAAATAAAAAAGAGTGCCTGCTAAATGCAATGTGGGATCCTATTGGATACAGAACTAGGGGGAAAAAAGACATTAATGTAAAATGTCTTACCCTAGTAAGGCTTGCACTTTAGTATTACTGTATAGTAATATTACTGTATAGTATTCCTGTATTACTTGTTTTCATACTTACACTATGATCAGCATTAAGAGAAGCTGTGTGAAGGGGACTCTCTACTGGCACCCTACTGTTTTTGCAACTTTCCTACTGCCAAAAAAAAATGTAAATCTAAAAGTACTTCAGAATACAAAGTTTTAGAAGAAAGCAGTGAGCTCAGGAAAGGTGTGTCACTTTGTCCATGGCCACACAGCTCTGCGTGTACATCAGAAGGCAGGTCAGTCTGTTCTCAGGGTCTGCCTCTCCTCACCCACCTGGCTCTCTGCTTGTTAAGTTATCAAGTTCAAGTTTGTAATAAAACCAGATTGCTGATTTAGAGCTTAATAAGTCTTGGGTCACCTTCTGTCTTCCTTCACTGTACTTTTTCACTAAATTTCTCTTTTTTCTGTCCCTCTTTCTGTTTCTAATTTTTTTACTCAGTTTCCTATTGTTTAGACAGCTACTGTCCCTTCCTTTTCATTCATTCATTGTTACATTCATTCACTCAAGAAGTATTTAGTGAGCACCCACTATGCTCTTGCCATGTCCTCTTTCCATGGTATGGTCAAGCATATTTTTAGAAATAAGGCATTGGCAATATCTGATGGAACTTAACAACATCATCAGCCTGTTCTTTGGTTGTGTCAAAATTGGGTAGGCAGGGTAAGCACACTTTCATCAGAGGGAAGGGAAACGTGTATTCCTTAAAGTGCTGCCGTAGCCTGCAGGGAAGAGAGAGAACCTTAGCCCCACCACAGCAGTGCTCGTCCTCGGGGGGATGTGAGTGCCTGTGTCTGTGCATCAGTCCTTGGCTCCCATCTATTCAGCACCTGTTAGGTCTAGGACGAAGTGTGCTGCTGAGGAAAGTAATTAACAGTCTGTAGCGGCCAGAAGCGACCAGACATGGACACAAATAATTACCAAAAAAGGCAGAAAGTCCATGCAGTGAGAGTGTTGCAGGCTGAGACATTGAGGTGGGGATCAGAGCTCCTTCTGCTCAGCTCTGGTGTTTGGGGGTGGACCTTGAAGGGGAAGATCACGGGGAAGGTGGCATAGGGCAACAGGCCAACAACCAAACAGTTTCCATCATGGCAAGACTCATAGCTGTGGGAAGTGGCTTGCTCCGGACTGTCAGGAGGACGTAAGCGTGAGCTAGAAGCTTCCCACATTCTGTCAAGTCTTTCACCCAATGACTTAACTGTGGTAAGGGGAAAGGGACAAAAATTCCTGATGCCTTTGGGGCAACGTTGCATAATGTTTGTTCTTAGGAAACTATGGTTAAAATGCTGTGCAAAGAACAACTATGAAATAACTGGAAAGGTTTAGCTGACATGAAGGCAGGCCAGGAGATAAATCACGGCTAGTTTGCACTGTGGCTCCGAGGCAGTGTTTCTCTCCAACCTTCTCTTGTCCAGCAAGGCCACAGTGTCTGACACAAGATTCTTAATGCAGGCTTCTTCTCTTCTTGAAAATACACAGGGCCAGGGATATAGCTCAGCAGCACAGTGTCTGCCTGGCAAGCACAAGTTTGTGAGTTCAATTCCCAGGACAAAAAGTAATGATAATAATAATACACAGAAGCCCACGGGCAGTACTAAGCAGGTGGGAGTCAAGATCTGCACTGGGAGCAGGCTTACTCAGTTAGGGAGAAGGGTCTCTCTGGACCCTCCTAATCTGGACCCCTCTCTCTGGCTATATTTTTCTCTAAAGCTCCCATGAGGCGATAATCTCTCTTGCCTTTTTGGCTTTACTTCCTGCCCACCCATGAAGTCTCTTGCTTTGACAGTCTCAAATTATGTTTTTCTTTTCCCCTCCTTTTTTTCTTCTATCCAGCTTATGCTTCTAGCCTACATTACTTTTGATCTTTTTTCTCCAATAATGAAGTCCCAGCCATTTATCTTTAAAAAAAAAAAAAACAGATTGGTATTTCTTTTTCCTACTTCCTTATCAAAGAGTTCACCTGAAGCTGAGAAGAGATGAGAGGAAGATAGAAATTTTTCACCCTCATTTCCTTTGCTCTCTCTCCCCTTTTATTAAGAAGCACCGTTGGAAGCTATGCTGGGAGAGCAGAGGGTTCTGGGATCAGAGTTCCGAGTCTCTGTTCCTCAAGACTCAATAATAGAGCCTCTGCCGTTGTCACATCATTCACCCTGTGATGACCCTTGGGGTTGGAACTCATCCATGGCTCGTTCTCAAAATCTGTCACCAAAGTGACAGCTAGACCAGAGGTGTGGCTATATAACTTGTCACTGCTCACAACACTGATGGGCTTTCTTCGGTGTGACAGATTATGGATAACCCTGGCCTGGGGATCATTTTCAGCTTTAAGAGTCCATTAGCAGATTCACTTTTTCCTGTGCCTTGAGAGGACAGTCTTTGCTTATTGAGTGGTTCTTGGGAAGACCATTCATCTGGGCTCCTATTTTGGACTGGCTGGCCCAAGGACAGGTCATGAACCCTAGACTGAAGCCATAGTAACATGGGTCCCAGGAAGCTTCTGCACCTGGGTCTGGGCCCTGGGTGTCTTTCCCTAACCCACCTAATTTGTGATCAAGAGCAACACTTACCAAACTGCTCCCCTCAATCACACAGACTGGGGTCACCCAAGGAAACCTTTAGTCGTCACATGTTCCTTCCATCCAGTAGGTTTCATCTGTTGTCAGTTCACCAGTTTAAAGACCACACCATCTATGAAGACTCCAAGGTACAGCTTAACTCCCTGGGAAAGAGCAGTAAGAATATATAAACTATCTGGCCAAGTAAAACAGTCATTTGAACTAGGTCCTTCCTGTCAGGATTCAGTATGTCCTTCCTAAGTGGTGCGGGTTAGTTTGGCAGTTTTCACCATCTAGATGTCAGCCTGGTCATAGCTAAAGAAAGGCCATTTCTATTCAGAAAAGAGAAAGCACAGCATATGATAATGGTCTGGGTAGGGGCACTGTCCTCATGGCCAAATGTGTTCCTTTGGTTGAAATGCTTTGGAAAAAAAATACTGCTTTTGAAGTTGTATATTCAGCCATATTAAGGAAAGTTCCCCAACAAAGCTTTCTCCCTTTTTATAAAAAGAGACAGCCAAGCGAATCCTGTATTCAGGGTTGTTGAGCAAACTTTCTTCCTCAAATGGGAGCATTCATGGGGTAGAGTGCTGAAAAGTCTCCCGGGAAGGGAAATCTTAGGTTACCTAGGAAATACTACTTTCTCCTTGACAAGATCACCTCTCCCAGAGGGTGTACCGTTGAGAGCAATGTTGTATTATTTCCTCAGACTATTTTATCTCATATGCATGGATTAACAGACATTTTACTCCAGAAATTTCTGGACTAAAATACTGTCACGTTGCTGGGGATATAGCTCAGTGGAATAACCGCTTGCCAACAAGCACAGGGTCCTGAGTTCGATCCCCAGTACCGAAAAAAAAAATACTGTCACGTTGGACACAGTGTGATACATCTGTTGTCCCAACTACTCAGAAGGCTGAGGCAGGAGGGTTACTCAAATCTAGAAATTGGAGGCCAGCTGAAACCCCCATTTACAAAACACCAGAAAGTATAATAGGTAGCTGCATAACAGAGACTCAGCCATGCCCCATGAGACTCAAAGCTTCCAGTGAGTGCTGACTGACAGCAAATCCTGGTTCACAATTCTTGGCAGTCAGTATGCCCAGGAATCTTCTCACTCACAATGACCCTCAGCAAAAAGCAAGTGAGACATAAGAGAGGCCTGACAGCACTTCATCATGCAGGACCAGCTCAGGCTGCCTGGGCGCTGGTCCACCATCACAGCTGTGTAATGTGGAGCCAACTACCAAAGCCCTCGTCTTTAAGTGAAGGTAATAATGGTTCCTACTCAGATGCTTATGTGAGTGTTCAGAGAGAAGACAAGTGGAGGGACTTAGCAGAGACCGGAGACACAGTAATAACTGGATGTTAGTTGCCAAAAAAAAAAAAAGTAAAAAGCTTGCATTTTCAAAATAACTAGTACTAGCAAATTCTATTATAATTTTATTATGATGATCACCAACCACTTAATAAGTAAGACAGTGTGGGCACAGAGAAGCTAAGTAAACAATCTATAGATTCAGAGCTAGGATTAGAATCCAGGTGTTCTGGCTTCAGAGCCAGTGTCTTGACTTGTCTATTTGGTGCTACTGAATCAAAAGCTGAAGGGCCCTTTCCTCCTGGACTCATTTTCCTGACTTGGAAAGAAACCATTTTCCTCACAACAGGATTCAGCGCCTGAATCCTGAATTCTTCATTATTTCAAGTTGTGGGTAATACTGTTGACTTCCTCTTTGACTATCTTGGTTACTTTGTTCTCATTGCTGAGACAAAATACCTGACACCCAAAATGAAGGAAGGAAAGGTTTATTTAGCTTACCATTTGTGGAAGTTTCAGTCCATACTTGGCTGGCTCCAAGGCAGAGTGGGACATAGCAGAGGACAAATGTTCATGGTGGTGGAAAACAGCAATAGCAACGAAAGCAAAAAGGGGGAGTGGCAGAGAAAAGCAAGCCTCTTTCCTTCCCTTATATTGTAAGCAGGCTACCCCCACCCAGAGGGGTGTAACACTCACATAATCTCCATGCTCTCCTCTTTTCCAAGCTCAGAATGAATACAAAGTAAGCACCCTGGCTCCCCACTGAGTCACATAGTTAACTTTCTAAACTTCTCAAATTGATGCAAAGAACAATATGCCAGAAGGGTAAGGGCATGTCCTTTTCACCCCAAGATTCAGAACTGCTGAGTCACTTAGCAGAACCTCTGGACTCCCCAAGTTGACACAATGTATCAACCATAACATTGACTCAGCCCATATGCTCTCTTTCTGATATTGAAAATGTGTCATCCCCATGGATTTGGGAGAACAGTCCTTGGAATGGAGAAGACCTGTTGGAGACCTCTTCTCTTGTCAAAAGCAGGTATATCCAGCCTGCAGCCACAGCCACATAAGATCATAAATTTTGGACATAGGTAAGCATTATTATTACCATCATCATCATTTTTCTTATCAGAAATAGTAAACATGATTCAGAGAAACAGCACAGCTACTCCCCAGGGCCCATTAGATTACTTGAAAGAATCTGAACACGTAGGAAAGACCAGGAAAGCTTTAGTCAGAGACTGAGATCTTGAGCCTCTCTGCAAGGTTGCATTAGCTGACCCTATTAGGATGTTTAATTCAACTCTTTGAAAAACCACTCTCTCAGATATCTTCACTGAGGTACAAGAGCCAAAGAGGAATGTATTTATGCTTTGCCAGGGATCTGCATTTACCCAGAAGATTTAAACATCCATAAATCCAGCTGTCTTCTCATGCTTCCCCTTAGCTTTTTTTCTCATACCAACTTATGTCTTAAATGCCATTTTCTGCACAGTTAGGGGTGTAGCACAGATCAAGACAGGCGAAGCCTCTTCCCTCACAGAGCTTATGTTCTAGGAATGTCTAAAAGGTATGTCTAAGGGGTAGAATATTGCCTTCTCTCTCCCTTGTTCCCATTGCACCCAGTATCTCCAATACCTTTCCCATTCACTCAGTGCAGCTTAACTGCTTCAGTGTCTATGTGTGTAAAATGCAAAGAGTGGTCCTAGGATTCAGCCTTTTTTTTTAGATAGGGCCTTGCCATGTGGTCCAGACCAAACTTGAACTTGGTAAGTTGCCCTGGCTGACTTCAAACAAATGACCCTCCTACCTCAGCTTTTCAAGTGCTGAGATTACAGGTTTGGATCACTGCTCCTGGTAGGGGTCATCCGTGATTTCCTCTTTCCCCAAACCCCTGACATCTAAATCATCAGTAAGTTTCATTTGCTGTACCTAGAAAATACATCCTGAGTTTCATTTCACTTTCCACTACCTTGGAGCAGCCACGGCTGTATCACCTCCCATAGTGCTTCCATGCTGGATACCCTATTACATCCATGAAATCAGGCTCCTTGCCGAAAGTGGCTCAAGACTGTGTACGAGTTTGCTCCTGCCTTCTCCAACCCAGCTTTCCACTGCCCTGTCTCTGGGCTCTGTTCCAACCACACAGATCTTCACTGTGTTCCTGGAACATGCTGAGCTATTTCCTTTACATGGTGTCTGTACTCACTGCCTCTGCTGACCTAGACCTTATTCTCCTGGTCCTACCATAGCTGCTGTCTTCTCTTAATTTTTATCCTAACTCAAAAGACAGGGAAGACAAGGACTTGGTTTGTTTGTTTGTTTGTTTGTTTGTTTTCCTATCTCCTTAGACTAGAAATTGCTCTATTTTCTTAATGCTTCTTTGCATAGTGCAGCTGTATTGTTGATGCCCAATAAATAAGTAGTTAATGAATGAATAATACTAATTGATATTATTATTTGAAATAGATGCTATTAGTAACACAAGAAAAGCAAGATATGCTCCTTTAAGAAATTTACAGTGTAGTACAAGACATACAAGACATAAAATAGTGGATAAATGTACACATGAGGGTAAAAGAAATGCCAAGCATTAACAATTACGTGAGAGATCATGGTTTTAGAAGGACCATGGGTTCATGGGAAGGGGCTGGTCCTAATGTTAAGTCTGAATATGAGTCTAGGTTCTCCCATTTTTTAGTATGGGACACTCAGCAAGTAAGTGATATAAACTGGTTACAGTTTTGTATTTCTCATCTATAAAATGGGGTAATTTTATCAACCCCATGTGGTTACTGGGACAGTCAATGTATGTAAATCGCCAAGCATATTCTAGGTTCTCAGAACCAAGTGTGGTTTGTGCCAAACAAGAGACAAAGACCACATGTGCAATGAAAGTTGGAGGAGTCACGGTGGCCTAGCCCCTTGGAGGGTTCTTACAGGCTCCAGAGCTGTTCAGGACAAGAAGGCTTTTCCCAGGAAACTGTGAACTTTGACATCAATGAAGTTTGGGGGATAAGGTCATATGTTCACATCATCCACCAAATGTAGGAATACCAAAAACTTTCGAAGATAGACTTTATTTCAACAAACCTATTACAGTGAGCCTTTTAAAATTCCTCCTTAAATCAAACTAAAATTTATCTCCTGAAGTCTATCTCCTGCTGAATTTTCGTTTGGGGGCATTCAAGCCTATGAAAGTAATTTTAAAACTAATTCAGCTATGTATTAAATTAGCTACCACTCCTGATATTTTTAATATTTGGTTTTGATAAATATGTTTCATTTATACTTACTCAAGTTGTTGACAGAAATGTCAAACCAAGTGGAAATTAATGGAAAGCCTTGTGGTCTTGAAACATTAATCCCTTCTTTCTGGGGAATTTTTAATCTAGATATGAGTTTCCTTAACTCTATAATCATACAACAAATATTTCTCAGTTTATCTCCAGATATACTTGAGATAATTGTGAAACACCTTCTTAAAACAAATAAATATGCAAGTGAGATTATCCTATGAAAAGGAGAAAAAGTTGGTTGATTTGACAATTAACTACTTGATATCTAAGTTTTCTTCCATACATTATAGACAACTTCGACAGTGATGATGATGAAGGAATTAACAGCTGCTTCTCTGCCTTGTGCTGGCACTGTGACAAACATGTTTTTAATCACATTTAATCACATTTAGCTTTCACATAACCCTGAAAGCTTTCATTTATAAATAAGAAAACTGACATACAGAAAGGCTGTATAATTCACAGTGTTAGGTAGACAGGAAGTGGCTAAGCCAAATGAAACTCGGGCTTTTATAGAACTCAAAGCCCAAACTCTTTGCTATATTGCAGTGCACACAATGCTGCATCTAGTTACAAAATGAATACTTCTCATAGAGAAATGGGGGCATGAAATGCTAATTGTTTGAGGGATTTTAGTCAGACCAGGTCAGCGGCTCCCAGTGTGAGCTCTGTGGGATGATAGTGTAGGTTCTGTGGTGAAGCAGTGCCTGTGGTCTAGCACATAAGCTGCACAGAGGGCAAACGATGATAGGGAAGTTGTTTTTGCCATAGTGGAGCTTCCCGTGTTATCTGTTAAGTTAATGTGTGTAAGAATGCAGCATTTCACAAGAATACTTGGGTACTGAAGGGTCCCTGGGAGCCCTGTGGTGCAAGGGGAGATCTGGACCCTAAGTGCTCTGCTGTGGACCATGAGGCCTAGGTACTTCCTCCCTTGCCACATAGGTTTGGCCACATGGATTTATAAGGTGAGATCTTAATCCCACAGTTCAGATTCCAAAGTCTCACTAAAGCTCATTTCCTCTCGCACACTTTATACTTTAAAAGTTATAAAGACACTAAAATTTTGTGTATATTATTAGAGTAGAAAACATGCAGGATTAGCCCTGGACTAAAGATGTAGCCAAGAAGTTGTTGATACCTCCAGCCCCCACATTCCTCTCCCACTTCTCTGGGTGCTAACAGCCCCTGTGATACCTCAGTTCCCTTAGAGTGATACCTCTCCTCCTCAAACACCCCAATTCTCATTGAAGTTCTCCAGCAAGAAAGATACTGGATTCACCACCACTTCACAAATGTATTAACCTGAACTTACTTCTCTGGTCTTTCTCTAGCTTTGCAGAACATACTTTGCTTGAAACTACCAAAATAAAAAAAATTAAGGAACAAAAGACACATACAAAATACTTAAATTACACAGCAGTTGACATACCCTACCTGCCTCCCCCAGACTGAGGGCTCTAGGCTTCAGTTCAGTTAGGCCTGAACAGTACTGAGGTGGTAAAATGACCACACGAGTGCATGGCACGGGAGTAGACAGCAGAGAGACGTTTCAAGGGTCACCCAGCTTGCTCAAAGCGATTCTGGGCAAGATGCTGTATAATGGATGGGAGAGGGAGCTTGGGTACAGGAAAACTCATAAAAAGAGAGTCGCAGTATCACAGAGGATGAGAGGGGCCTGGTTCAAGGCAATGGTGGGAATAAAAGGGGCAAATGGCTTCTAGATATTTAGAAGAAAGAATCCCAATGGGCCAATGACTGATTTGATTAGAGAGGCTAAAGGAGAGGGAAGAGACAAGACTGACTTCAGGTTTTCCACACAGAGCCTGTGACATCATTTGGACAGTTACAAGCACCATCTAAGGTGGTGACGAACATGTGATTTCTTTCAGACATATGAGTCTGAATCTTGACACTCCCCCCTTTGTTATTAGCAGTGGATTTGACCAAATCTTTTCTCTCAGCCCATTTCCCTAGCTGTGAAATGGAGCTAATAATAGTTTCCTCATAAGTTGTTATAAAGATTTAGTGAGACAATTTTCAGCCCAGGACGGTGGCTGGTGTATACTATGTCTTCAACAAACGGGAGCTGCCACTTCTATTTCTGTTGTTACTGCCGATGTTACCGTCGTCTGTTACCGTCTTCGTTGCCGTTGTCTTAGAGGAAATACCCAGTTTGGGACACACTGGTTTTACAGTGAGGGTAAAGTAAGCTTTCTGTGCAGCGGAGATACGAGCCTAGTGCAAGTGTATTATACAGATATATGGAATCATCCTTACAGAATATAGATAAGTGAGCAAGGAGAATTAAGCTGTTGGTTAAGACATCAAAGATGAAAGAGATTGCAGGCTTCAAGGATCAAGCCTTGAAAACACCCACGGTCATGGCAGATCGTAAAAGGACCCAGTGAGAAAGAGAATCACAACAGGTTTGGGCTGTGAACAGTGCAAACCAGAGGGGAAAAATGTACAAAATGAGTATTGTATTATCCTGAGCCAGAGACATTGAGAAGTGTGCTGACAGAGAGGTCACAGTGGCAGACAGCACAGAATACCATCCTGTCGCTCTCCTCTCACTGAAATTGGGTACATCTGTAATATTGTGTCTGGATATGACGTTTGCATGAGGATTTCTATACACTAGAGCAGAGGACACACACACACACACACACACACACACACACACACACCACAGCACACACACACACACACACACACATACATACCACAGCGTACAACAACACATAAAGAAACTTGAGCTTTTTTGCCTATGTGGGTGACCACAAGGATGGTCAGGATAGCTGAATTTCAGTATTTGAAGGATTGTCTAGCAGGTGAATCTGGGTTCTTTGGAACTTTGGCAAGTAAAACTAGGTCCGGTCATTTCATGTTGGAACAGGTTGCATGTTCTGTATTCTTATATCTGGAAAAATTTTGCACAGGGCCTGACTGGCTGACTGCAAATGTGGGACAAAACTCCCGGTTTGTGTTGGAAGTTTGACCTAGGTCAACCCAAACCCACTCTGCCACGTTTTTTGCACTTCCTATGAACTAAGGATCGTTTTTATATTTTTAAGTTTGTTTTTTTTTTAAATCAAAGAAGTATAATATTTTGTGAGAAGTGAAAATTATAGGAAACAAATTTTATTGCCCTTGAGTAAAATTTTACTGAACACAGCCATGCTTATTTGTCCATGTGTTGTGCCTGTTTGAGTGGTTGGATGGAGTTGCAACGAAGATCAGTTGGTTCACAAAGCCTAAAACATGTCATGTGGCTAATGACAAAGTTGGCTGACTTCTAGTCAAGATCATCCAGTGGGGTCTGTTGGTAACTGGAAGGTTCAGTGAGGGAGCAGATTTTCTGCCTGAGAGTTGTATAGGAGGTCAAGGACACTACAGAGCATCATCACACTGCAGGTCACAGAGGCTGTGTTGGAAATGAGGATAAAGTGGGAGAAAATGCAGGTAATGGATAAGCGAGGCCTGTTTGGGAAGATAGAGCCAACAAAGCACTGGACCTGGTCTTCAGACCAGCATGGGACAGGGAGGTATTTGGGGAAATAGGAAGACATAAGTATAAATTTGTGGCATAGGAGAAACATAAAGCTTTTTCTGTGCTTGATGGACCCAATGGTATTTGTAGTATCTGCTTTATTTTACAGCCCAGTTAAATTTATCTGCTATCATATCTCTCAGCAAGAGGGGATTTTCTAAATGTTCTTGTTTATAAACGTGCAGAAGATTTTTGCACAGAGTGTCATGCTTTTGTTGGCCAAAGAAAGTGAGCACTTGCTGATTTTCTGGCAATCCTAACAAAAATACTGAAGTGTATTTACACTGTGAATGCCAACATGAATTTCAAAATGACAGTGCTCAGATACATAATCAGCCAGCTTTCCTTTTCTGCCTCCACTGAGTTTAACAACTTTGTCAAATCCCTTCCTCTGAAATCTACTTCTCTAATTCAGTTGAAACTAATGCTCTTTGCTGTCACATAAACACAAGACGGGCTTCCCTCCGGGGGTGCTCAATAGCTTGGTCACCAACCAGTGGATGAGATAAGCAGACTAAGTTCATGGAAAGTTTGGCATAAAATTGTCATTTTTCAAAGGCAAAGTTTTTTTCTTGGATCTTACAGTGTACTTTTATTAACATCGTGTAACAATCACAAAAACATTTACTTCACACTGTTTTAACACATAGTGGTATTCAAGTAGAATTTAAACCAGACACAAAATCTTAGTAACTATTCTCACTCCAAACAAATCAAGGTACCTACTAGGCAGTCAGGTACAAGTAACTTTCTGTTATCTGTGCCAAGGAGAGAATCAGATATTCTGCTAATAAAAAGCTACCCAAAACCAATACCCTACTTTGGCCAATCGGTTTCCATCCTTTGCCAGGGGAATTATGTAACAACTATTAACAAATAGCTACAATCATTCATTTGCTTTTCACATTTGCTCTTTGTTTCTGTGACAATGCTAAGAGATAAGCTTCTGCTCTTTATTTTTTTTAGTAGATCCTTATGACAGATCAAGTAGTGTCCAGGCCTTTTAGCCATGAGGGTTTGGTCTCCTGTAATCACTTCACGGCCCTTTCATATCTAGCAGCCTGCGTGATTCACCATTGTAGACTGTGGGATGCAACAAAGACTGTACAGTCCTGGAGGGCAGCATCCATAGATACACAAATGTTAGCATCAGACATGAGTGCTGGCTGTGAGATTTGAATTCAGATCTCAGGTCTACCACTGACTGCCTGTATGACCCCAAGCAAGTTTCCTAACTGTTCTGCTCCTCAGTCTGCTCATCTGAAAATGAGACCAGCAACTTGCACTAATATATAAAGGGGAATTGGGGGAATATGTTTACTAAGCAGTTGACCCAGGGTCTAGCCCTTGATGAATAACTAATGATGAAGATAATAATTCTAGAAAACTAGTAGCTCTGGATTACTTGTGTTTAGGCTAGCTGAGGAAAATGTCCTTGTTTGCAAGACACTATCGCACTCTAAGATCACCATTTTGAAGCCATCAAGATGTTTGGGGAAACAGGCCACATTCTGAAAAATTCAGCACACCTATGTGGGCTCTTTGAGTGACTATAAAGGTGCTGCATAGTGGTGCTGATACTAGGAGCGGTTCTACTATCTGCATCTGGGTCCACAGACTGTAGAGACTGCACCTAACGTAAAGTTTGCTCAACCTTCCTGGCCCATGCCTTCTTTCAAGTGTTTGAAGGACAGGCAGACATTATATTCACATTTAATGTGAGTTGAAATTTCAAAATATAGTTGATAGTACGAATGAAAGCATTTATAAAACTGAATATATGCTATAAGACCATTCTATGTTCTCTCCTCTACCTACCCTGCCCCACCCTTGACCAAGACTACCACCTTCCTCCCAAGTTGAGAATCCCCTAGAGAGAAAGGAAGCTGAGGTAATCCAGATTCCAGATTAGCTCTAACAGTGCTCTTGTAGTTCTAGGAGTTTATGATTGAGGGACTATGTGTCCACACCCTGAAGATCTAAGTACTCCTCCAAAAAAGAAGTTCCTGTATAAAGGAACTCAGACGGGTTATAAGATGGGAACAGTGGGTCTCAGAATTTCACTCTTAAGAAAGGGGACCTAATGACATGACAATGACTGGTATTGTAGGAAGTTAATACTTTATACAGTGATTCCCTTTCTCTTGGGAACATGAGTTCAGTAGGGAAAAATTATAATATTCTATTGGCTGAATACCCCCCAAATTTTGAAAACATTTCTCGTGGAAATCCTTTGAAAACCATCTATACTCATCTGCTTGGGGTAGTTTAGAATTTAGGTTAGATAACTCTGAACTGAGATCTTGACTTCAGGGAATTTCTTTCATATCTGTACTGTAGATCAGAAAAGGCCAAGGAAACTTGTGACAGTAGTGAGAGTCTGAAATCTTCATCTGGTCTAACCAGCCATACCTCTCTGAGCATGTTTCTGTCCCAGAAAACCAAAGGCTAAACCAGAGGGTCTCTGACACATGCTTAGAACCTGTATTATCCAGTCTAATCTCACAGAATTTGAATCCCAGCGAAAGTCATTTAGGTGACCTACAAGCAAGTGACTAAGTCATTCTGTGAGTCCCTTTGTCCAACTGTCAAATGAGGGTTAAAAACTTCTAGGTAGGGTTGTTGGGATGAATAAATGTCCTTTATTGGTATTGTAATCTTTTGAAGCTTAATATATAAAGTGAATTTTAAGTATAGTCACATATTACATAAGATGTTTCAGTCAAAAACTGCATGTATGGTAGTGGTCCCATAAGAGTATAATGAAGCTGAAAATTTTCCATCACCTACTTACTTTTACTGTATCTTTTTATGTTTAGATAAATACTTATCCTTGTGTTATAGTTACCTTAGCCATATTCTATACAATATTGTTTTACACAGGTTTGCAGCCTAGGAACAATGGGCAATACTATTTAGCCATGATGTTTATTAGACTATCACATCTAGGTTGTCTAGGTAGAGCCCGTGACCCTTGCACAATGACAAAATCACTTAATAACATGCTTCTCAGAAAGTACTTCCCTAGGTAAGCAGGGTGTAACTATAATATTCCTGTAGTTTGCATGTGGATTGATTGTGCCCAAAGGTTTACATTTTATCCCCTTTATTAAGAAGATGGAAACTTAATCTCTATGATGTTCCAAGTTGGGGCTTTGGGTGGTCCATAGGGTTAGATAAGGTTGTCAGGGTAGAGCTCCCACTATTGAGTGTTGGTGACTTTTGAGGAAGTGGGATAGAGATACACATATAAATGCCCTTCCCTGCTTCTTGCTATGTGATGCCCTGGCTCTGCTTTAGGACTCTACTGGAAAGAAAGCCATGAACAGAGGTGGCCTTTTGACCTCGCACCTCCAAAACTTTAAGCCAAAGTAAACTTCCTTTTTAAAATTCCAAGTCTGTGACATTGTGTTATTAGCAATGTAAATCAGACTAATACAAACTCTGAATCCAAAATATCTTATATCAATTACCCCCTTGCTGTATTCTTTTGCCCTGGGCTCAGGGACCTCTATTCTATGGAATGGAGATTGATGAGCGTTTTCCCATTGTAGCAAGCGGTGTTATCGCCATCTTTTTGAGGTAACTGCTACCCTGGCTTATCCACCGTTGGCCTCATAGTCACAGCCACACAGTGCACCAGGAAGCAGCAGCTGCACGCCCAAGAGCAACAGGAAGCCTATCCGGGTGGAAGAGGAGGATCACTAGCCAGCCTTTCACATGAGAGTTAGAGAGGAAGGGCTCTACTGAGGCATAGTGAGGGGGGCTCACTGTCCCAGAGTGCTTGGCCCCTGCCCTCTGTAGTGCTCCACTTCGAACAGCACTTCTTTATTTTGCTTGTTTGTTTTCAGCCTAATTTTTATAACAGCTTTATTGAGGTATAATTCACATATTGTCAAAATACAAACATTTAAAGTATATATAATTCAGTCATTTTTTGTATATTCATAGAGTTGTATTATCCTCACCACAAACAACTTTAGAATATGTTCACCTCAGAAAGAAACCCCATTTCCCATAGTAGTCACTTCTCGTTCCTCCCTGAAAAACATTTGTCTCATTTCATAAATAGAATCATACAATGTGTATCCTTCTGTGTCTGGCTTCTTTCACTTAACGAAGTTTTCAAGGTTCATCCATGTTGTAGCAGTAATACATTTCTTTTATGGCTGGAGAATATTTCATGTGTGTTTATACCATATTTTGTTTATCATTTGATAGCGTTTGGGTTGTTTATACTTTAGGGATTATTATGAATAATGCTATTATGAACTTTTTTGTTTTATCAGTACTGAGGATTGAACCCAGGGTTGTCCTATCTCTGAGCTACATTGAAGCTCTTTTTTCAATTATTGTATTTTTATTTTGAGACAGGGTTTTGCTAAATTACCCAAGCTGGCCTTGAACGTGCAATCCCTCTGCCTCAGCCTCCTCCATTCCCAGCTTCTTATGTACATTTGAGTAAAACAATTTGTGTTTATATGGTTTTATTTTTGAGTATTATACTTAGGATTGGAATTTCTGGGTCATATGATAATTCAGTATTCAGTCTGAAGAACTGCCAAACTGTACGTCAGAGTAGCTCTACTATTTCACATGATACAATGCCTGAGCATTCTGATATCTCTGTGTCCTTACCAACATTTGCTATTCTGTGTCTTTTTTATTATAGCCATTCTAGGAGGTGTGAAGTAGTAGTTCATGGTTTCAATTTGATTTCATTTAGTGGCTAATGATGTTGAATATACAAGTGGTACCTCGGTTCACAAACTTGATTCTTGTGATGATTCTGGCTACAAACCAAAATGGACAAGAACCAAATCAAATTCAATAGATAGGTTCAATATTGTCCTTACAGGAAAATTTGATTCAGTTCTTGTCCGGTTCAGATTGCAACCAGAATTGTGGAGAGAATTGAGTTCATGAACAGAGGCACTACTGTATTTTCATGGGCTTACTTTGATATATCTTCTTCGGCTAAATCTCTATTCAAATCTTTTTTGGCAATACATCTGACAATGAAACATGGTGTTAGGATATTGTCTCATCCTTCTAAAACCTAGACTATGGATGAATGTCCCCAGCAGGGAAAGTGAGAACTCCATGTCCAAATGTGGGCAAGAAGAGAGGGATCAGCACTTAGGATTTTCACTCTATCTGAGATTATGTGGGAGAGAAATAAAAGAATTGTTTGCTAGGCATGTGTCTATTCTCAATTTTTAAAAAACCCACTGAACTTAAAAGTAGATGACATGAATTCAGTTCCTGGTTCTATTTGATGACTGTGAGCAAGTTGCTTAGTAGGTTACTTGGCTTCTTTGAACCTTTCTTTTCACTCACCACTTTTTCAATTATTTTCTTTTTAAAATTTAAATAATTTACCAAAATTCAAATGAATCCTTTTGACATACAGTTCAAATTCTGAAAAATGTACTCAGTTACATAATTACAACCACGATCTAGAGAAACTATTTCTAGTTGGACACAGTAGTGCATGCTTGTAATCTCAGCATTTGGGAATGTGAAGCAGAAGGAAAGTTCAAGACCAGGTTGGGGTACATAGCAAGATCCTGTCTCACACACATTCACACACATACATTGAGAGAATGAGAGAGAATTTCTGTCATTCCAAAAGCTTAGTTTATTTTTTTATTTTAAAGAGGAAAAAAACAATGACAGAGAATTTCAAAATAAGATAATAGGAAATTAACAATGGTTAATATATTGCATATTGTTATCTTCAAAGTAGTGCAGATTATAAGATATAGGTATGCAAGCTTCATTAAACATTATAGCACAAAGTGTTCTTTTCAAAGAGCTAACAGAAATTAGTAGTATAATTATCTTAGCTAACTTGAGTGTATATATATATATATATATTTTTTTTCTTTTCCCTTCTTTTCTCCTTTCCCCCATCTCAGTTGTTCTTTCCTTTTAAGCAGTTTCTTTCCCTGTCACAGTACCTATTGTACATTTTGGATCTACTTACTCTTTTAGTTTCTTACAAGACAATACAATGTTTACACATGAGGGGCTGATTTATTTCCCTTTTGAGTATGGTCTCGAGTTGCACCCATTTACCTATAAAAGCCTCAAGTTTGTCTTTCTTTATGGCCGAGTCCAAATGCTTAGTTTAGTTTCACGCATTCTAGTCATTCCTTCCCCTACTTCAAACCTCTGGGATGATCTTGTTTCTCTTTTTCTCTTTTTGCCTTTTCTAGAATATCATAAAAATGAAATCTTACACGGGGGCTGGGGATATAGCTCAGTAGCACAAGCGCCTGCTTGGCAAGTGCAAGGTCCTGAGTTTGATTCCTGGTGCCAAAAAAAAAAAAAAAAAAAAAAAGAAATCTTACAGTAAGTAGCTTTTTGAGCCTGGCTTTTTAAAACTTTTGTCTGAAGCATTGGAGATCATCAGTGTTATTGCATATATCACCAATTTTTTCTGAAAGGGTTCCATTGTATGAACTTACCATAGTTTATTTGCTCATTTATTATTAGTTACAGGGCATGTAAGTTATTTTCAGGGTTTGGGGAGCAATAAAGGTACTATTTGAAAATAAGTGAATGCAGATTTTCCCTTATTGTAGGTAAATACTAAACTATTGTGCATTGTTATGCAGCGTAGTGATCTCATTTCACATCCCCAAGGGCAATGTGTGAGGATTCCAGTCGCTCTACATCCTTACCAGCTGTTGTCCCAACCTCAGTTCCATGTCTGTGAGTGGGACACCACTCCCTGGCCTACTGCTGTCAGGTTTGTTTTGAAGATGGAAACAGAAGTAAAACAAGGCAAGCAGAAGTGCTTTGTAAACGTCAGAGTGCTGTTCTCAAACAGGAATGCTGATGCCTGTGATGGTAGCGGTCATGCCCATTTATGTGTGAAGCTTGTTTTCCACGTAAGTTGGGTGTTCCACGTTTCCCCCTAAATCTTGGCAACGTGAATGAGAACAAGTCTGAAGCAGCAGATGCATTCTGGAGTTTGTTTTGGCTCCCATTTTTGAGCTTTTCACAGAAACAGATTAATGTGCAAGATGTAAATCATTAACTTTTGCAAAGAAAAATGACTGTGTATGATGGAAGTCAGCAGGAAGGAAGTCTGCACGAGCGTGATGTGTTGGGAGAGGGATAAATGCAGGTCTAACCAGGCGCTTCACACGGGCAAGGGACTGAGGAAGACGGTGCAGCGGTGGAGAAAGCTGGGTGCCTAACGTACCCCACCGTGCCGGGTAGGATGAATGGTAAAGGAAACTGACAAAAAGACCAATTTCAACTTTTTCCAAATTTGAAATTGACTTTTTTTATAGTAATAAGTGTAAGAAACAGGCAAGCCAGAAGTTATTTTCTTTTGGTTCCCAAGTTTTATTTAAGAACTCATAAAAAATATTCCAGACAAAGGAGTTTTAATCCTCATCTTCGTCCTCTTCATCCTGGTTAATCTCGAAGTAAGGCAATTCGTAATTCTCTTTGCTGTTAGCAACTACACACAACCAGTCACATAGATTATTCTTCTTCAAATACTTTTTGGTGAGATATTTCAAATACCTTTTGGAAAAAGGCACCTCGGAAGCAATGGTGGTCTTGGCCTGCTCCTTTCGAGGGTGACACCCCCTCCAGCGAGATTCCCAGCTTTGCCGTTTACCTTGATTCTCTCCTGGAGAAATGCTCAAAACTGCCAGCATCCAGGCTTCCATCTTCTACAGGATGCGTGTAGTCAAGCATGAACTTCAGGACTTGCTTCTTTTTTTGCCCCCCTTTGCCGAAAGCTTTTTCATGGGCGCCGTGACGGCCGAGGAATCAGAAAGCCAGAAGTTACCTTTTCGACATCCAAATGAGCTAATAATTGGTGTAATAGAGACGGTTATATTTAGAAATTAAATCCATTTACAGATATGTATGTACACATGGGTTAATACACATATGTGTATGTCCTTGCTCTTCATCTGAGAAGGCGTAGAAACATCTGACATTCCAGATCTATGCACAATGACTTCCTGCCAAAGCATATTATGGGAAGAGTGAGAAAATGAGCAACTTAGAGTGGAGGATCCCAGCTAGTACTCCCTTAGCCAGTGATCAAGGTTAACAGCAGCCAGGGTATTTATGTGTGCTCTTTATGATATGATATGATATATGATTCACACTTTCGCCTTGTGGTCTTCCTTCCACAAAACCATAACACCACTCTAACCGTGAGGTAAATATTAGGCAAATCCCTATTTAATCAGACACTCCAGAAACCTGACCAATACTTCTCAGAAAAGTCAAGGTCATTAAAAATAAGAGAAGTCTGAGAAGCAGTTACAGCTGAGAGGAGAAGAAGGTGACATGGGACTAAATGTAATGTGATATTCCAGATGCAGTCCGGGGTTGGGAGACACCTGGTTAAAACTAAAAAATAATTAGGTACATAATTTAGTTAATAATAATGTGTAAGCTGAGTGTGGTGGCACATGCCTGTAGTTCTGGGACTCAGGAGGCTGACGCAGGAGGACAACTGTGAGTTTGAGGCCAGCCTTGGCTACCTAGTGAGACCCTGCCTCAAAAACAAACTAATAATAGTAATAATGTGTAAGTATTAGTTCATTCATTGTGACAAATTCATCATGCTAGCCCAAGTTGTTAATAAAAGAGGACACTGGATGCCAGGTACATGGGAACTCTCTAATATTCTTGCTATTTTTCTTCAATCTAAAAATTCTACAATAAGAGGTTTACTTTTTTAAAAGCTAGCTTCTTTTAAAAAATAAAGTGAAATAGAAAAACCTAAAATGTTGTTTATTTAAAATACTTTGCCTCCCTGAAAAATATTCTGTGAGGAATTCCTGTTTAATCTTGGTGAAATTGTTCACAAAATTATATTCCAAAGGTTGGATGCCCTTTAATTATGTTAGCTTCAAGTGAAAATTTATTACGATTTATAAATTGGTGTTCATTGAGATAATCAAAGAAAAAATGACTAGATATTTGGGGGCATTTCCTTCTGAAATTTAAAGAAATCTGGAGGAGGAATTGGTTTTTTAAAAAAGCCAGCAAATAATCATTCAGAATATTGAGGCAAAATCAAAGGCCACTCTTCTAGCCAAGTTAAAGACAAAAATGCAGCCTGCTTTTGCTTAGTCTTTAAATGTTATTTATTTTTGCATTTCCAATTAGAATCAAAGACAACCATACAAATAAGATTAATTTACAAATGTTATACAACCCAACATGTGTTCAATGTCAATTATCTCATGTAGGATATGTCTGCATAATAAGCATCTGGACTATTTAAGTCTGTCAGTGAAGATGTTTTACACCAAGGGGAGTCTCCCATATTTCTTTTATCAGCTGTATTTATTGCTGACCACAAATACCCTTCCCCTGACCCCCAAGATAATAGCAATGCTGCTAATGAATATATACAGTTTAGCTTTTCACTGCTTTCCAGTGAGCTTCCTGTGACAGAAAGTTTCTGGCAAGATGTTTTTACATTCAGATTTATCACTGCCTGTGACAAGACAGCCAAGAACTTTGCCATCCCCACCCCAGAAGCTGATGCTCTCCTGTACTCCCTCTGCTCCACAAAAATCCAACTGTAACCACTCGGGCTCCACTTAGGATGTGTCCCCATCATTTTTTCCTAGGGCACTTTACCATGTCACATGCTCAGTTGGCCACTGATGACTTGATGGCAGTGAGGAGACCATGGCCCTTGGGCTGTGCTGTGCGAGCACACTGGAGAGAGACAGTTGATAGGCGGAGCATTCATTATTGATTGCTTCCATCCGGATGGAAGTCTGACTCCAAATTGTCTGAAATTTCATCTCTGCAGCTACATAACCTGAGAGAATAAGGTCTGATCTCTACTAAATTCCTAATTTCCCTGCCTGTCGTCCTCTCAGGATTTTCTTTATGATTCTCACCTAATTGATTAAGTAAATAGTTACCGTTTGGCTATGATAGTCACTCTAACTTAACTATCAGAGGAACAGCTTAAACATGTTGACAGCTTGCTGCGTGCTCCACTTTGTCTATGAAGCCTTACTGAATCATCCACGCGGTCTTAGGGTTGTTCCTACTTTATTGGAAAGAACACTAAAGCACAAGGCCTTACAAACATGTTTCAGTTCACATAGCCAGTAAGGGAAAAAACTACAACTCAGGGCATCCTATAGCCTCCAAGACCCACACGCTGTGCTCCTGACTGTGACCCCTCTGTCACAGCACTAAGGAATTTCTCTTAGTCCGTCTGAATATTAACCCAAGTTAGCATGTCCTGGATCTATCTTTACATTTGCCGTATTTTTCCATACAAGGAAACATAAAGGTGCAAATAGGAATTTTTACTTCTCATTTATATTTTAGGCAAAAGTTATGATTTTAAATCCAGTTGATTTAGGAATAACCAGCATAGTGAAAATGCCCAAACTCTCAAAAATTCTATACAGATTTAATGCAATCCCAATCAAAATACCATTAGCATACCTCGCAGATCTAGATAAAATATTTCTAAATTCATTTGGAACCAGAAGAGACCTAAAATAAGAAAAGCGACTCTGGGCAACAAAGCCAAGGCAGGAGACATCATAATCTCTGACTTGAAATTCTACTACAAAGCTATTGTGATAAAATCAGCATGGTCCTGGCAAAAAACAGACCAGAGGATCAGTGGAACAGAATAGAAGATGCAGATGCATCCCCAAACACACTCAGCCACCTTATCTTTGACAAAGGAGACACACATGTTCACTGGACGAAAGATGGCCTCTTTAATGAATGGTGCTAACGCTGTGGTGGCGCACGCCTGTAATCCCAGCACTCAGGAGGCTGAGGCAGGAGCATCATTGTGAGTTTGAGGCCAGCCTGGGCTACAAAGTAAGCTCAAGGCCAGCCTGAACTGCACAGCAAGACCCTGTCTCAAAAAGGGTAAATAAATAGATAAATAAATGGTGCTGGGAAAACTGGATTTCCACATGCTGAAGACTAAAACTAGATCCATGTCTATCACTATGCACTGTGAACATCAAAATGGATCAAAGCTCAAAATATTAAAATAGAAACACTAAATTTACTAGAAGAGAAAATAGGTAGAAATCTTGAAGATACAGATGTAGACAGAGACTTCATGAACAAAACGCCAACTGCAAGGGAAATATTACAAAGAATCAACTAATGGAATCTCAGCCTATTAAAAAGCTTTTGCACAACAAAAGCAATCACCAACAGAGTAAAAAGGCAACCCTCAGAGTGGAAAAAAATTATAGGCAGTTGTCCCTCAGACAAAGGACTTATATCTAGAACATATAAAGAACTGGAAAAAGTTAGACCCCTAAATTCAAAGACCCAATCCAAAAATGGGCATCTTAGATGAATCTGCACTTCTCATATGAAGAAATACAAATGGCAATAAATATATGAAAAAATATTCAACATCATTGATCATTTGAAAAATGCAAATTAAAGCAACATTGACATTCCATCTCACCCCAGAAAGAATGGCTATAATCAAGAAATCAACCAATAACAAATGCTGATGATACTATGGAGAAAAATAAACCCTTCTCCACTCTCAGTGGGAGTGTAGACTGGTGCAACCACTGTGGAAATCAATGTGGAGATTCCTTTAAAAACTAGGATTAGAAGTCTCATTTGAACCAGCTATTCCCTTCTGAGTATTTTCCCAAAAGAAATGAAAACATCATAGCACAGCAATTTATGTGTAACCATGTTTATAGCAGCACAATTTGTAATAGCCAAATGTAAGGAATAACCCAAATGTCCATCAACAGAGGAATGGATAAAAAAAGTGGGTTTTTTATATAATGGACTACTACTCAGCCATAAAGAAGGATAACCTTGAGTCTCTTATAGGTAAATGAATGCAACTTGAGACCATACTCATAAGTGAAACTGTAAACATTGTATTGTCTTACTAGTGTGAGAAACTGCATGAGTAAATATGATCCAAAATGTACAATAGGTATTGTGAATTGGGAAGAAACTGTTCATAAAGAAAGACAAACTGTGATGGGGAAAAGAGGAAAGAGTCAAAGGGAAAGAGAGAAATTTATTTATACACAAGATAGTTATGATCGTTATACAGCTAGTTTCTCTTAGTTCACTGAAAAGAAAGGTTTGTGCTAATATTGTTTGGATAAGATATCATGCCCATATCTTGTACTCTGAATAACCACTACAAAGACAACAATATGCTATGTATTAGTTATTATAACTCTCCTACTAACCTGTTTGAGACTACTTTATTGTTATTTTCATTCTTTTGTCTTTAAAATAAAAAAAAAATCCAATTGATTGATCACACTTGTTTTAAAAGTCTAAACTACTTTTTTTGGTGATTCTGGGACCTGAACCATATCTTCACACATGCCAACCGCACACTTTGCCACTGTGCTACAGCCCCTAAACCACCACTTACAATTTTTTTTAAAAAGATGTAGAGCTCTAGGGCTGGGGATGTGACTTGGTGGCAGTGTGCTTGCCTAGCATGCGTGTAGCTCTGGGTTCGTGGTAGAGGCTAGGGAGGGTGGGTGGATGGGGATATGTGGAGTTATCAACCTTGCATTACATTTATGGTATCTTTCCTTTCAATGAATCTATGCTTTGCAACAAAAAATTCAATACTCAGAAACACTTTGATTCCTAGAGATATTGTAAAATGTCAGCATCAGACTGTTAATCTATTATCTATGCTTCCTCTCACTTGCAAAAAAAAAAAAGAAAAAATATTTGAGGGAGCTTTTTAAAATTGTAGGATAAAAAGGCTAGAATTATACAAGAAAGACTAAAATGCACACAAGAAATACCTAGGCAAAGGAACTAGATGCCACTGACTAAAAGGTTGGCCTGAGCTTCCTGGCAGCCTATACAAGAAGGGTGATATGCTGGGTAGTATTACTCTCATCATAGGAATATTAGAAAGAAGAGGGGTGGAGGAGGAAGCAAAAAAGAAGGCAAAGCCCAGCACCACGCTAAATCAGAACACTCAAGCTCCACCCTAGAACTCCGGAAGAACGTATGGCACACATCCTGTAGAAAACGGATGGCATCTTCAGACCAGTATCAAGGGAACACTTGCAGAAACAAGCTCCCCTGGCTGTGTTCGCCATTGACCCTTAATAAAGGAATACAGTCTGAAAGCACAACTCTAAGGACATGAAACGGGGAGCTAAGATAATTTGGTCCAGGTGTGTTCCTCAGTGACACTCTTCTTGGCACACAGATAATGTTTAGAGAATCTAAGGAATGAATGCCTGGCACGATCCTTAGGACGTCTTTCTGGAATTCCAGTTGCCTTTGCCAACCTTTGACAAGTATGACATGCTACAGAGAGTCGAAAATTGAAATTCCTGAGAAGTCCTTTTATAAGCAAAAGTAACACTGTCTTGTGAAAGTTACCCTCCTGTCTGCCACTTCCGATTCCCCAGGGCATGCTCACCTGTCCACCTGCAAAGACATCCAAGAACTTTATTTTTATGCTTATCTGTAGTGAGGGGAGGACAGAGGGAATTTTATTTCCTACTGTGTAAAGTTCTGTTTGTTGGGTTTTTAAAATTTTTTTAAAATTTATTGTAAAGAGAGTAGTAAATGAGAAACAAACAAACAAAAAAAGAACAATAGCAGCATACCAGTATCACACACATATACAAACCAAAGCAAGAACACTGAAAGTGATACAGGGTTTCAAGACAAAATAACACAAAATTAACAGTGGTTGTTATATTACGTATCTCTATCCTTGACTACATTGCTCAGATTACCAGATGTAAAAATGGAAGATTGTTTAAACCATTAAAGAGAATAACAAAATAATTATTAGATAAAACGTTAGAGATAATACAGAGTTTCACTAGACAAGATGGTAGGAATTCACCATGGTAATTCCACTGCATATTGTCACCTTCAAATCAGTTGCTCAGACTAGCAGATACAAGGATGCAAAATTGATTAGAACATGAAAAATTTTAAACATTCACTGTTCCTTTCAATACACCATCAGACATCAGCAATACAGTTATTGCAGCTGTTCATATACTTATTTATATTTTGCCTGCCTTTCTTTTGTCTTCATTCGCTCATCCTAGTCATTCTGTTGGGTTTTTTAAAAACAACAAATGTGTACACAAAATTTAAACCTGAGACTTGGCAACGATAGTGAGAGAAAGAGAAGAAAGAAGAAGGATTTTTATGCAAACGAGTATGAAAATGTATATGTGAGGAAAAGAATAAAGTTACATGGAGCCTAGAGCAGGTCTGTCAGTTAGATGTTGTCCCACAGATCCCATATGAACGACTAAGTAACAGTGGCCATGAAAGGAAGACCAGCTGGCAGGAGTCTGAAGGTGGGAGTTGCCACCTGGCCACCTCATGGAGGAAACACGTGTATTCTGGCTTCTTTAAACCCTTTGCTGCTAATAGGGCAGCACCCTAACACCCTTTCGAAGATGAGGAGCCCTAAAGTGCACCTTCCAGATTCCTAAATAGTTTCATCTGTTAACTAGAATCGTATGGCAGAGATAGGGTGCCAAGAGTGACTCTTCCAATCCAGGGTAGCTGGAAATGAGCTCTTCCTCTTATCAGCTGGCCGGCTCTTCTGGGTGCCTTTTGAGGCCATTCCTGGAATATCATCATGTGGTCATGGCATCATTCATCCAGAAATACTGACTGGTAGGCATTGTTGTAGGCTGAGGGAATCCTGCAGTGAAATAAACAAACAAAAATCTACCCACATAGAGTTTCCATTTTACTTAGATAGAGACAGATGATAAGCTTAATAAATATATGGACTGATGAGTGATAGGGAGAAAAAGAAAGTAAAAAATAAACTTAACTGGGGTTGTGCAGCAATGTCACACTGCCAAGCTGGTAGTAGGGGTGGAGTCAGCAGGGAATTGAGTAATCAATCTGGACATGTGAAACATGAACATTCCAGGCAGAGAGAATGTGCAAATGCCCTGTGGGTAATATGTCTGGAACTTTCAAGAACAAGGAGGAGGTCGGTGTGGCTGGGGTGGTGATAAGTTGGGGTGGAGGAAGAGAAGCAGGAGGCCCTAGGTCAAATTTTCCAATCTGTACAGCTTTGTACGTCATTTAAGTGCTTTCAGCTTTATCCAGGGAAATCATTGAAGGGTTTTTGAGCAAATCATATGAGTCCTTTCTGACTTATTTCTTTTGTTCAGCCTCGTTTTTGAAATTCCTTTATGTTGGTGTGTGTATCTATGGTTTGTTCATTCTCAGTGTTCTGCATTAGTCTACTAGGTTTGACCTGGCATTGTAGGTGGTTTCCCACCTGAGCTGTGGACAGTGGGCGGGTCTAAATGGCAAAGTATTTGAAATTGCTGTTAGCAGGTAGCAAAGTAGTCAGTAAAGCCTGTCTTTTCTGGTTTAGAGCTTGAGAGGCTGGATCAAACCAGTGGCATAAAGATGGTGCCCTGTGGAGCTTGAGGCAGGGCCTGCCCACTCCTCCTGCGGCCTCTCTTCATCCAGAGCAGCTCTGCTTACCCAGGTTGTACCTGCGCATCCCCATAGAGCTGTGAGAACTCCAAATGTGAAGCCCTTTAACTACCAGACTTCAAAATTTTCTATAACTCTCAAGTCCAGCCACTACATGGAAGAGCACACACAATAGGTTTAAAGTCTTTTACTGTTTACTTTTCGTTGTTAAATGCTTTAATAAAATCTTAAATTTACTTTCAAAATTATGAATTTATTAATCATTGTATGTAACTTAAATATAAGACTCTACTGAACCATTTATAAAAGATGCACAGCTTTCTAATGTTCCCGTCCCTCCTCCCTTTCTTTCTTATCATGGAGGAGCTGGAGTCTGGCCTGGCTCTTGTGATACAAGCCACATAAAGGTACATCGGTGCATGTCAGATGTTTGTCCCTAGCACTCAAGGATGTGGGATGGTGAAGGGACACAGCACACATGTGGTGGACAGGAGAGATGTGTGGGAGACTTGTTACTTGTTGAACAAATAACTAAATTGATTGGTAACTGAATAAATATATTTGAGATAACTGTGAAAGCCAAGTTTCTCATTGTTAGAAAAAATATGGACGTACAAAGAAAAAAAGCTAAGATGAGCCTTGAGGTGTTAAAGTGAAAAAGTAGATTTCACTATGAATCTGTGTTTTTAATATATACAAAAGATGATGAAAACATGAATTTTTTAAAGATTATATTACAGTAAAAGACACATTGCCATTAATCTTCCCTCAAGTACTCCCCCTTGCTTAGAATACACTTATCCCATTATTCTTGCCACTTTCTGAAGTCGTTCGGGAAGTCCTCTTTCATAAGTGTCTTGTGACTGGTGCTGCCACGTCCCATCCAGTGCAAATGTAGGCTTGTAAAAGCATTGTGTTCTCATCCAACTTATGCACTGTATCTGGCACTCTGTGACTTCTGGCTCTGACCCAAAGAAAATGACCGTGAAATGTAAACATTTTGAATCCATTCCAGGACATCAAAGCAGCCACAACACAGGTAAGACACTCATGAAGGAGGACTTCCAAAACTACTTCAGAAAGTGGTGAGAAGGATGAGATAATTGTGTTCAAAGCAAGTGGAAGTATTTTGAGAGGATAAATGATAATGTGTCCTTTACTGTAATAATTTTTAAAAATTTAAACATTCACCATATTTTAAATCATATCTCATATGCACAGGTAAATGAGAAAATAGTTATAGATATGTGTGGAGATATATATATATAATTTTGTTTGTTTCTTTCTTTGTTTGATTGATTTTAGTCAGTATTAATCTATTGGGTTTGGCTTGGCCTTGTGGGTAGTTCCCTGCCATGCCTGAGCTGTGGACAGTGGACAAGTCTAAGTGGATGGAGGTACATATTTCCAAGCTCTCAAACAGTGATGGTAATGAATTGCAATATAGTGGAAAATATTACTCTCCACAAGTCTATGCTTATTTTTTTAAAAGAAGCAAATAAATATATAAATGGGAGAGAAGAGAAAATTATTCCCACGGAATGTACCTCCTAGATGTAGAAGGAACCAGGAGAATACAAATTATTGTTAGCTCCTGGGGAGGTTGTTGATTCAGAATTGGTTTTCAATGGAAGGGTAAGAAGACGGAGGGTTGAGAAGTAGGATTCTTGAGCATCCTGCTTAGAATAACTCTTCACAAAAGAATAATAGATGACAAGGGGAGAAAACGGCGACTTTGCGGTGGAGATACCCCCTAACCCAGATGATGAGGGCTCCTGCCATCAGTGTTTTGAGGAGTCCCCATGACATGCTCTGTGGGCTGGTACAGTAAGCAGAGCCCAGATTCCTTCTGTGTTTTATCCCTGCCAGCATAGCATCTCCTGCGTCTCATCATGAGGAGACAAGGCAGGCCTGGCCGAGGCCATCCTCCACAATGTGGGGACTCTAGTCTTTGAAACTGCCCGAAGCCAGGAAAGTAGGAGGATGATGGATGGATTGTCCCAAGTTGGGAGAGACTGCAGAGACCTGAAAACAAAATGAAATGTGCAGTCCCCACCAAGCAGCATCCAGAGCATCTGAGAAGTTTCTGGAAACTCAGCATCTTCCTCCCCTCTGAGTCATAGTCTGCATTTTAACAAGATCTCTAGCAATTATGCACTGAAGTTTAAGAATGGCCAGGGCCCTAGCTCAGCAGTTCCCAAACACAAAGCTTCATCAGAATCACTTGAAAAATATTCCTACTCCCCTCCCCAGATCTACTGAATTAGATACTAAACAGTAAGTATGTGGTTGGTCAATTTCCAAATAGTTTGGAAACTGAGCTACAGTTAAACATCGATGGGCTCTGAATGGTATTGTCATTTGCGTAAGTGGCCAAAGCAGCCTTTATTCCACTTGGGCTTCTGAGCACAGGCTGGAGAAGGAAGCTCATCATCAGTGAAATTCCTGCTCCAAGGACCAGGCCATGATCTCAAACTAATACCTTAATGCAGGGTGGAACGTAAAAAAATACTGTTGGTTCCCATTTCAGGAGTTTTCTAGAACATTTAAGTAGATTTGAAAAATACTTTTTAAAGGATTGTTTGTATAAACATCATATTCTTTCCACTCCTTGTTTGGCATAGAATTTAATCAGATTTAAAATGGTGAGTGTTCTTTGTAAGGCTGTGGGTTTCTTTTCTTCCCGGGCATGTAAACCAGTCCATCTGGGTTGTATCATTAAAATACTAAAACATGTCCAGCATTTTTAGGAAATGCAGGCCAGAGTTTATATGCTACAGGTGTTGGATATATTTGATAGAAAGCCAGAGTCTACTTACTTAGAGTTAAAAGGAAAGAAGGCGTGCTTGCTGATTTTGTCTCAGGAAAATATTTGGCTAAAATGTTTGACTAAAACAGTTAAGTTTTGACTGTTATCTAGCACTTAGAAAAATTGGGAAAAAATAAAACTCTCAATTATATAAAATTATAGAAGAAAATATCTAGCTGGTTTGTTTGCTTGTTTGGTAGTACCAGGGTTTGAACCCAGGGTCTTCACACTGAGCTATATTTATAAATCTTTTTGATTTTTTTTTTTCTTTTGAGACAGAACCTTGGTGGGTTGCTAAATTGCCTTGGATTAACCTGAAATTGCTGTCCTCCTATCTGAGCTGGCAGAGTGCTGGTATAATAGGCACACACAACCATGTCTGTCTTTCTCTTTTATACGTTATCTACTCAACTGCATTCAAGTCATAGTAAATTTTGCTTTTAGCGACTTATTAGCATCTATCAATTTGTCTATCACACCTTATGACATTAAAAGCATCATTCTTTACCAGTTTTATTCCCTGTCCCAGGAAAGATATAAAAACATAGAATTTGAATCATGAATTTGGATATAATGTAGGAATATTTTATGCATGAGTATAAAGAAATGACACTATGCAGAAGAGAGACTGGGGAGAAACTAAATGGTGGAACAGTGAGAAAATGTACCATTTAAAAGTAGTAATTTCCAAGTTAAAAGAAATACTACATTAAATGTAGGTACCTCACAAAACCAAATGTCATATTCAGAAATCGTTGAATATGTGCTTATTAATATTAGGGAAATTGGCCAACCCTTTACTGTGCTCACAAGTACTATATCTAGAGCACTTTCACATTTCCCTTAATCCTGTGGTTCCATAAGGTAGATGTGGCTCACAGTTGTTTTAAAGTGAAGGCATGGGCAAGAGTTTGTAAATATTGGGGCTGAGACTTGAAGCCAGCACCCTATCTTCACACCAGGGCTTCCCCCAGAGCATCTGGTACAGAACATTTGTCCATTTGACATGCCAAAACCATGATCTTCTAGTGGTTTGGGGTTTATGTGTATTTGGTATGGGTTACTTTCTGTCTTTTCTCTCACTGCTGAGACAAAATACCCGATGCCCAAAATTAAGGAAGGAAAGGTTTATTTAGCTCACAGTTTATAGAAGTTTCAGTCTGTGAATAGCTGGCTCCAACACAGGATGGCGTGGCAGAGGGGAACAATTCATGGTGGCAGCAGACAGCAAAGGAACAAGAGCAAAGTGGGGAGAGCAAGCCTGTTTTCCCACCTTATATTGTAAGCAGACTCCCCCTACCCCGTGGGTGTAGCACACACACCATTTCCTTGTCCTCCTCCTGCACAGGCTGAGGATGTTTACAGAGTGAGGACCCTGAGTCATTTAAACTAAACTTCTCAAGTTGACACAATGAACAACAGCGTAGAACAGTAAGGACATGAACTCTACACCCTAGGATGTAGAACTGCAGAATTACTAAGTTAAGCTTCTAGGCTTCTCCAGCTGAAACAAAGAATCAACCATAACACTTTCTAACACTTTAGCGGTGCTTCTTATTTTCAGTTTCTGTCATCTATACCCTAAGTACTTCCAAAGTAAGTATTTTGTTAAAAGATTTGTTAAGACATATAAAATATGTCTTTGTCCTCTAAGGTTAATGCCTACCCTATCTCTACAAGAAAAGTAAGGCCTGTATTTGGCCCATACTTCCTTTGCCAAAGGTCTGTGTAACCCTCAAATTCTCAGACTCCCAGTGGGTCTGTCATTTTTACAGAAACTGTCGATGCAGCCGTCAAACTTCTGTGACTGACCACACTGAAGAAAAGAAGCAAGCTGTAACTTCAGCCCACTCAGCAAAATCACTCCAAAGTCCTGCCAGCTGCAAGGCCGCACTCTCCAAAGTAAACCCCATTCTTCTGCTAGTCTGAAGCTCACTTCAGCCTCCCGGGGGCCAGGGTTTGAATTTTTCCAGCTCCTCACCTTGACATTGTGCCCACGGAGCTGTTTATCAGACTCCAGCCCCTAATTCGTGCCCAGCGCTGAGCAGCTGCCTCTCTCTTCCTGGAACAGATCCTAACGAGGAACATTCCCTGACGGGCTCTTCCTGCCTGTTTCCTCTCCTTGTGGAAGCAGGGGAGGATTTTTCCCCTTGGCTCTCACTCCTATGATTCATGATTCATAAATGAAGGCATGTAATAGCAACTGCACTGTTATTTCTCCCATTTTTCCTTGGGGTTTTCCTTGAGCTTTTCTGCTAGAATTCTGCTCCAAATCCCCATTCTCTGCCTGCTTCCTCCCTCAACCCAGTCTGCAGGGCACAGCTGGTGTCTCTCTTTGGGTGGAGCTACAAGAGAGAAATTCAAACCCTACCATACATGAAGTTTTGCCGAGAGGTCTGCCAGCCCAAGAATTTCTTGGACTCCGTCCAGCCTGTTGAGGGCTCTGACATGGCTCTAGGTAGGGAACTCTTATTTCTATTCCCCAGTTCTTCTCTCTTGTACCTCGGCTATTACTTAGCGAGGAGTACTGCCACCACCTCTAACTTGGTGTTTGGTGTTTTCAGCATTTGCTGCAGTTCCCAGCACTCTCCCTCCTCCTACCCATTAAACCAAGTTATCTTCTTCCCGTACACACCACCTCTTCATCCAGATGAACCTGCCTCTGAGCACCAGTGGAGGGAGGGTAAGTGGTGGGTCAGAGCCCCTTCACTGATATCAGTGGAGCCCAGCAGATGATGAGCACGAATGCCCTGAGATCAGAAGACCTGGGTCTGGCCTAAGCACTGCCATTCACTGGGTGACCTCTATAAGTGACCTAATCTTTTAGTCCTCTGTTTCTTCATCTATCAAATAAGGCAAATGAGTTAAATAAAAGTTAAGCTCTTTTCCAATTCCAGCATTCTAAAGTCCATTGATTTATTATTTGTTACAATATATAGTAGAACCACATGGTTAAAAGTTGTTCTGCTCTGTGGTTAATTTCATGATAACTTTGGCTATGAAATAGTAGGTGCTCACATTCCTTAATTGCTTCACTTTTGAGTATAATAAAAATATTCCTTTGTGTATTGGCTTTAGAATTCCTTCAGTGGTATCCTGATTCTGGATTTGTGACACTCATTACTGTGCATGAAAATCCTGTGCGGCCCTTTCTAACTATTTCAGCCTCCCATAACCCACCCACCCCAGTAGTTTCCAGAGATGATGAGATTTATTTTCAAATGGCAAGGTTCAGGTGGTGCGGGGGGGAAGATTGCAGAACTGAGTGGAGGTGAACCCTGGGCTGTGTCCGCACCAGGATGACCTACCAGGGAGAGACACAGGGCCAGAATTTCTGAGTTCTTCTAGTTATAAAAATAAAAGAGGGAAAAAAATGATTCATATGCGACCCTGCAGTAGGATCAGGATAATTTAAAGCTAGCAGCTCACTTATATCAAAACTTTTTGTGTAAAAAAGTTAGTTAGTTGTGGGGTTAGTTGTGGATTTTAACACCATCATGTTTAAAGGGGATAAAATAATCAGCATCGTATTCTGAGGCTGTTAATAAATACTTTTACACAAGGGGAGAATGCGCTTGAGATAAGGCTCACTTTTGAATGCTATTTCAAAGAAAAATGATCCATTCAATTCAATTGAGTGTAATAAAAGGTAACACATTCTTACAGCTTTTGCCAAGTCTCTTGACTCAGTTAAACTAGAAATAGTGTTTGCATAGCTCAGTTTAAATGTTTTCTGTGGCTGATTTTAAAACAGTAATGAACTCTAATGAATTTAGAAGCTAATTTCTGATCACTTAAGGAATTGATAGTTGAAGAATTTTAGAATGAACAACTATCTTTTTCTGGCTATGAATGAGAAATTCTGCAAACATCAAGGTGAGCAGAACAGTATGCTCTCTCCTCCCCTCAAGAAGTTAAGAATGTAGAGAAGATGGGAATATTTTCTTACATGTCTTCTAACTATTCGGGCCTCCATGCTGAACATAGTTCCCAGGAAGTTTGCATCCATGTAGTAACTGTTTGTGGAAATAATAAGTATTACAGCAGAGCTGCAAATTAAGTGTTTGGGAAGACAGCTGGGACCAAGAAATAGTAGAAAAACTGCCTTCAAGAGCTGCAGTATATAAATGAGAAGTTTAATCTTGTACTTATCCAATCATAGTATCAACCATTCTGTCACTTATGTGATTTTCTCCCACGAGGCTCGCTATTATAGTCATGTTGACTAGTGCCCAGGGTGATTCGTGGTACATAGCAGATGTGCAGTAAGTATTTATTAGAAGAAGAAAGGTGATCTCAAGCCAAGGTATATATGTCAAGCATATTTGTTTTAACTACAAGTTAAGAGCAAGTCAACTCAAACCTGCTCAAGCAAAAATGGAAATTACTTTTTGTATATGGGATCATCACAAGGCTTCAGGGATGACTATATTAGAATTACAACTCCAGTTAGGAATTGGACCAATATCCTTATAAATCCATCTTCATCTTTCTTTTGTGTTTGTTTTATTCCCAGGAAGGCTGTCCTGATACTGTCACAAAGACAAGTTGAGAGTCCCAGGCTCACATCATAGTTTAGGATTCCAACAAAAAAATTGTGTCTCTTTTCCTGATAGTTTAGCAAAAGATTCAGGGTGGACTTAGTTGGTCTGGCCTGGGCCATGTACTGAACTTTGAACAAATCACTGAAGAAAGGTATAAAGGCAGGAGTAAGGTCAGGCCCTTGTGTTCTGTATAGATTACTGAGGAGCTGTGGGATAGCCAAAACAAAACAAATACACAAACAAAATTCCTTACATATTCATAAGTCATCAGATTGAAAAGTGGCATAGACAGAGGAATGTGCAGAAAATGGAAAATGAAGCATGTAGTAGAATTAGAATGTCAGATGAACAAGTGATGGAAGACAGTAAGAATAGTGCCCCGCGGCTGCTCCGCTGAGGGCCCTGCTCAGGGCGCCTCACGGACTGGACCTGCCCCCACCCATAGCAGGGCGACAGGGTGGAGCTAGGCGGTCCGATGTGAGCATAGATGCTCTTCCACCTCTGACCATGGCAGTTTGTATACACCCATGTATGTTATAGTATAGTCTGAGGCAGCTATATCTCTTCCCAAGGTGAGAGTCCAAGGATATAGATAAACCCAGGAGTATAGTTATTATCACAGGGAAGATGACTGATTGAGTGGTAGGGCAACGGAGATGAGGGAGGAGAAAAATTGAATGGTCAAATGGGCCATCATCTGTGTAACTGAGTAACAAAGGTGAAGGTAACATTATGTAGGACAGCATCCAGAGCTAATTCCCTTCTATGTTCTCTATAATTCTGTATTTCCTCAATCGTTTTTGTATTAACAGAAGTGAAGATAACTATATTATACAGCATCCAGTGCAAATTCCCTACTATCTTCTCTATAATTTGGTAT